>JAAVTI010001569.1:0-41877 GCA_011947335.1 Phytophthora constricta
GTAGCGGGGCTACAGGATAGTGTACCCGGGGTACACTAATACACGCAAACCCACTAGTGTGTGGGACACACACACTAGCGACCAACATTACGAGCCGTCAATGTAACTATCATTGACGGGCGCTCAGGCGCACAGCTATTGGTTGAAAGGGCCACATTTCAACCAATCATGTGCATGCATTTCATGCATGCGTGAGAGCCAACCATGCTCTCACCCTTGCAATTAGATATCATCTTAAAGGGTTTAGCGTAAAGATAAGGCCAGCCCGCCACGCGGCGGGCTGCCATTCAATTCAGTTTTCTATTTTGATCTAAAGTGTTAAGTATTTGCTTTAGAAATACGCGAGCCCGCGTATTTCTATCTTACATACAAACTTTAAGTCTACGCTTCCTCAATACGCGCATACTGTGTATGCTAAGAAACAGAGCGTAGCTCTCGCCCTGTTTCACCTGGTAGCACTTTGTAGTCCGTTCAACGCCTACAGAGAATAGCCAAATGGAATTTGGCTATGGAGACGAAAACCCTTCGTCAGGCGGTGCTCCGTCTGACGGAGCTCCGAACATCCACTCTCGTATTACGAGAGAGGATTGCCCCACCTGAGTGATCAGCAGTGGGAGGCGTTGCTACGACTCTCGCGAGTCGTAGGCGAGTCCACTGTGGCAGCAATGCTTCGCTCATTGCCGCCAAGTGAACACCATGTAGTCGTGGTCGACTACATGGAGAAGGAGCAACAGCAGAAAGAGACTTCTGCTGTTCCACGTTTTGAGTCACTGAAGGTGTCAGTGACTCCGTTCTCCGGTGGCTCGAACGAGCCACTATTGCGCTGGCTCGTAGAGCTCGAGACAGCGATCGCTGCCCGACGGATCCGGGATCCGTCGCTACAAGTCGCTTACGCGATGTCGTGTCTAGCAGGACGTGCTAGACACTGGGCGTATGGCAGACGCCTTACGAACGGTACGTGCTGGAGCACGTACGAAGAGTTCAAGGAAGAGCTCAAACTCGCGTTTGAGCCTCCCGAGTCGGAGTTCAGGTCGAGGGCGGAGTTCCTCGACCTGAAGCAAGGCAAGCGCGACGTACTTGCGTACGCGCAGCAGGCTCGATACTTGGTGTCAAGTATCGTGAACCACCCCATTGATGAGGCGACACAAGTTGTCACCTTCATGAAGGGACTTAGAGATGGGCCTGTGAAGACCTATCTCTTCCGAGAGTACCCGAGTACTCTCGAGCAAGCCATCCGACTTGCATCGCAGGAAGAGTTTAGCTTGAATCAAGCTAAACTTCACGCGGACACGCCAGGGGCGCCGCGTCCGCGACCGAGGCCCATGGGCGGTCCAGAACCCATGGACCTATCAAGTGCGTCTGCTGGCAGGCAGCAGACGGATCCGCGTAGAAGAACGCAGCGGTGTTTCCAGTGTGGAAATACCGGCCACTACGCACGCGAGTGTGTAGCAGGCCCAAGGCCTGCTACTCGCGGTACGTCGTATCGTGCCAACGGTGATCGTTGGCGCGGACGACCAAAAACGGCGGGAGCCAGTAGGGGCGGGGCGCCCTACTGGTGTAGTCACACATGCCGATGTCGGACATGTGATGACTACAGCCCCTGCGGTGGCAAGCACCGCAGTGAAAGGAAGGATGGTCGAGCTGGGCTGATCATCCTGGAGGTTGCGGTGCATGGGAGATCCATGCACGCGCTGGTCGATTCAGGTGCGTCGAACAACTTTGTTCGACTGCAAAGCCTGAATGCGATGTGCCCCGAGGAGAAAGAGACTCCTCGGAGCGAGTTGGTGGTGCGCCTGGCGACAGGCGCAACCGTGAAGACACGAAAGCGAACTGTGTCTGTTCGCTTTGACTGT
Source organism: Phytophthora constricta (assembly GCA_011947335.1). Lineage (NCBI taxonomy): Eukaryota > Oomycota > Peronosporomycetes > Peronosporales > Peronosporaceae > Phytophthora > Phytophthora constricta. The sequence goes on from JAAVTI010001569.1 coordinate 1,854, forward strand.
GAAGGTCGGACCTTCACCGAAGACCTTATCGTCTTAGACTTAGACGATAAGTTCGACATGATATTGGGCATGCCGTGGCTAAAACGCCATGCCCCAGTGATAGACTGGAAGGCCCAGTCTATAATCTCATTCGGCGCCGAGGACGTTAACGTCCTCGGAACAGCGGACAACGTGACAGTGAGCGATGGCCCTGTCAACGTTGCGCGCGCACCTCGCGGTGCGTGCGTTGGGAGCGAGGGCAACCTCGCTCATCCCAGCCAAGAGAACGTGGCGACCGCTAAGGCCGCCGCGTACCAGAAGATGGAAGACCTCCGGGAGGCTTCCTCGTCCGTGCCCGGGGCACGGGCGAAATCACAACTGAAGGGTGCACTCCGGGAGCGCACCCACGTCCAAACCGGGTTTGGACCGAACCCTTCGCAGGCCGGGCCTGCGAAGGCAAGAACCAAGAAACCGTCTCGGGCCGGGCCCGAGGCGACTGTTCAAGAGAAGATCTCTCCTCAAGCCGGGCTTGAGGGCCAAGATTCAAGGAGACCCCTCGACGGGCCGGGCCCGTCGAGACACAAGATATGGGTCGTTGTCAGACCGGGTCTGACAAGGGTCGCGGTATGAGGAGCCCGAAGAGCTCCTCACAACTGAAAGGAACCGAGACCGGACAGGGGGTCGCTCCTCCCTGTCCCAAGAACGCCCTGCACCGAAGCGTGCAGGTGACGAGCCTCCATCGCCTGCGACGGGCGATGTCGAGTACGAGAGAGTGAATGCGCTGACGCAAACACTCTCTGGGGTCCAATGTCACGAGTTGACATTGGAGTGTCCTCCGAGCACTGCCTCGGAGTTGACAGCGCTGGAAGTGCAGAGCTGGAAAGGCTTTGCACGGGATCTACGCGCCGGGCGCGTAGAACAAGTATGCATCCTCACCGCCCGTGAGGATGTCGTGATCACAGAGGATCTCGAGGACCTGCGGCAGGTTCTCGTGCGGCACCCTGATGGCGACACGAGCCTCAGTGCCAAATCGAAAAAGGATCGATTTGCAGAGCAGAGCTGGGACTCGCTCAAGTCGAGTCCCTATTACGACGTTCTTCGGGAATACGCCGACGTATTCCCGGACGAAGTTCCTGCGGAGCTTCCGCAGGATAAAGGAATTCAGCACGAGATTGATCTCGTGCCAGGCACGAAGTACTGTGTCACGCGACAGTGGCCACTGCCGCGTGAACAAGTAAAGGCCATCGACGAGTTCTTCGAAGCTCGTCGTCGTGCGGGCCAAGTGCGGGAATCCAAATCCCCGCACAGTGCCCCCACGTTCTGTGTCAAGAAGGCACAGGGCGGATGGCGCATCGTTCATGCGTTTAACAAGATGAACGATGCGACGATACCGGCGCAGACGCCGATACCGAGGAAGGACGTCATCATCGATTCGATGAGCAAGAGCACCGTGTTCAGTGCTCTTGACCTAAGAGATGGTTTCTACCAAATCTTAATGCGTGAGAGTGATATCCCTCTCACGGCGGTAAGCACCCCAAGCGGCATGCTTTGGGAGTGGCTAGTGATGCCACAGGGGCTTAAGAATGCCCCTGCGACGTTTAATAGATGCGTAACGCATCTATTACGGTCGGTGCGGGACTTCGCACCGACGTACTTCGACGACGTGTTCGTCCACAGCCGGGCTGTGGGCGAGAAGACAGACACCGAGATGCACAAGGAGCATCTCCGACAACTGCTTGCGCTGATGCGCAAGCACAAGTTATATGCAAATCTTAAGAAGTGCATATTCGGTGCGTCCGAGATTCCAGTTCTCGGATGCCTTGTCGGCAAGGACGGTGTCCGCCCTGATCCCGAAAAGATCAGGGTGATCAACGAGTGGCCTGCGCCCTCGAATGCAAAGGAACTGCGGCAGTTCCTTGGGTTGGCTACGTACTTGTGCAAGTACATACACGATTACGCTGGGCGTATTCGACCACTGTCGCGCCTCCTCAAGAAGGACGCGGAGTGGAGATGGTCTGCTGAATGTCAGCAGGCCTTCAATTCGGTCAAGCAGGGCCTGACCGAGGCGCCGATCTTGGCCGTCGCCGACCAAGATGGTCCGTTCCACGTTGTGTGTGACGCATCCGACTTTGCAATCGGATGCGCTCTGATGCAGTACGATCACGAAGGACGTGATCGTGTGATCTGCTATCAGTCTCGTCAGCTTAAGCAAGCTGAGCGCAACTACCCAGTACATGACAAGGAGCTCCTTGCCATGAAGTATGCGTTAGCCAAGTTCCGTGTCTATCTCCTTGGAGATAGACCCTTCGTGATCTACACCGATCACGCTTCTTTACGGACGGCCGTAAAGTCACCACATCTCTCTCAAAGAATGGCACGGTGGCTGTCATTCTTCGCTGAATACAACTTCCAGGTTGAGTACAAACCTGGAAGGTTGAATGTGGTAGCCGACGCACTGTCGCGTCGGCCGGATTACAACTACAAGGTAGTTGACGTCAATGCCATTGGCATTGAACGCAGCAGTGTGCCCACATCGTCGCTGCTCGACGATGTGCGCAAGGCGTACTCGCTTGACGCGGACGCCAAGCGATTGCTGACCTATGTGGAGGCACCTTCCGACAGCGCGCATCGCGCGCTGCCTCCACATCTGAGATCCCGTGTGCACAGGTATAGTGCACACGACGGCTTGCTGCTATACAGTGCAGCTGACGACGATGTCGCTCGCATCGTCGTCCCTGATGATTATGATCTGCGCCTGCGGATCATATTCGAGTATCACGATGCCCCATCGGCTGGGCATCCGGGTCGAGAGAAGACGTACCTTCTTCTCTCGCGTGACTTCTACTGGCCTCGCCAGTACAAGTGGATCCGCAAGTACGTCCGTGCTTGCGAGGCGTGCCAACGAGTGAAGCCGACGCCGGCTTCACAAGCACCGCTACAGTCTCTGCCGATACCGGCAGAGTGTTGGGAGTCCATCAGTATGGACTTCATATTCGGGTTACCGCCCGACGCCAAGCGTCGGACTGGAGTGGTCGTCTTTGTCGACCGCTTCAGCAAGATGGTTCATCTTGCTGCGGTGCCTGCCCAAGTCACGTCCAAACAGACGGCACGTCTGTTTGTGGAGCTCATCTTCCGCTCTCACGGTATGCCCCGTGAGATAGTGTCCGACCGTGATCCAAGGTTCACGGCCGCGTTCTGGAAGGAGGTCTTCGGCCTCCTTGGTACTCGGCTGTCGATGTCGACAGCCGACCACCCAGACGGATGGTCAGACCGAGCGCGTGAATCGCGTGCTCGGTGACATCCTCAAGAGCTACGCCCACTCGTTCACCGAGTGGAGCGACTGTTTGCCGATGGCAGAGTTTGCCATCAACAACTCGGTGCATGCCTCTACGGGGCATACACCGTTCTACGTGAATGCCATGCGGCATCCACGAGTACCTGCCATGCTTGGCGGGGTGACAGCTCCCTTGAGTGGGGAGGATCTGTGAGCGAGCCACGCCCACAGGAAAATTTGAACGCCGTGACACGTAGTGCCACGCGCCAGAAGAGAGTACGCTTTGCGTCTGCACCGGGTGCAGGCGCTGAGAACACTTCCGTGCCGGGCACGGAAGTTACAAGCAACGACGAAGTACCTTTCGCTCCGGGAGCGAAAGAAGACGACCAAGTACCCTTCGCTCTGGGAGCGAAGGAAGACGACCAAGTACCCTTCGCTCTGGGAGCGAAGGAAGAAGACCAAGCACCTTTCGCTCCGGGAGCGAAAGGACAAGCGACGACCCGTCCCACGCCTGCTCCGGGAGCAGACGTGACGCAAGATGACGTGTTCGACTCGGAGTCGAACACCGGAAACAAAATGATACAGTGACGACGCAGGGCGACGTCACTGCTGCGACAAGTACGTGTCCACACCCCATGTGGACACTCAAGATGACGAGCGCATCGTGCAGGGCACGATAGCGGACAAGGACGCATTGGTCGACACGACCAATGTCGATGCGAAAGACTTCGTGCAGAATCGACAAGCCGTCATGCGGTTTGTTCGTGATGCTATTGCATCTTCTGTCGACCGACAGAAGATGAACGCTGACAAGAAGTCACGCAACAACATTAGTGAGTTCAAAACGAATTCATTAGTTTTACTGTCTACGCAAAACTTGGCTAGACATGCAGTCTCGGACTTTGGAGCAAGCAAGCTTGCTCCACGCTTCATCGGCCCCTTTCGTGTCTTGCATCGCCAAGGCACAGCCTACACGCTGGACATACCAACCAGCATGAGACTGCACCCGACGTTCTATGTCGGGCGACTGAAGGCGTATCATGAGCATGATACGCCCGCGCGCTCATCCAACATGGGCACGAAGAAGCGTGATGGTCGAGCTACGACTCGTCACCTTCGTCGCGCTCGCGCGCAGAGCGCGAGCGACGCATGCGAACGCTCTCAACGAGCTTCGCAAACTTCCTCTCGACGTCCTCGACTCGAGACAGCGCGTCACCCGCTGTCTCGCGAGAAGCGGACACTCACGACGAGAGGTTCGAGATCAACTGACTTTGCTCAGCGATCGTCTTCCAAGCCTCACGGCGGAAGGCAGCATAGTCAGCCGCCAGTTGCTGGAAGGTCTGATCAGCCTCAAGCGGCTGATCAAAGCGACGAGGTTTTCCCCCTCCGCCGGCACCTTTGCGGGCTGCCGACGGCTCAATTCGCTGGATTGTCGAGCGAATTATAGCTCACCAGGAGCCACGCACTGACCAAGGTCAGCATCGTTTTCGATGTCGTTGGAGAGGATACCCCCCCACCACGACTCGTGGGAACCGCGGAATATCCTCGTGAGGGATATTCCGGAAATGGTGATGGCGTACGAAGACCGCCGCCACCTCCGCCCGAGCCGAGACTAGGTCTCGGCTGGACAGTGTACCACCCCACGCCCCCGGGGACGGGTAGACGCGTAACGGGATCAGGCGGGGTGCTCTCTTCCCGGCATCCGGGAAGACAGTAAAGCGCCAGTCTCGGACTTCACTGGGTACTCGTATCGTCGAGTACCCATCGACTTCGTTCTCACGCAGTCTGTCCGCATTGGGTGGACAGACTGGACACCGTTCTCCACGGGGAACGGCACAATGTATACCAGCGCTTGCACTAAGTTCGTGCAAGCGGGTAGCCTTGCCAGCGCTATTATGTTTATAATAGCGCTCACGCATGCTTTCGAGACACTTTCGGAAAGCAGCAGCATCACTGTCCCAGTTCATAACAAACTGGTTCCAGCCCTGAGTCAGTGCGAATGTCTCAGAGACCTTGCTCTTAGCGCTATGGCGTGCGCCCTTGAAATAGCGAAGAGCAAGGTACAGCGTCGCATAGTAGTTGCGACGCTCATCGGAGCCGGCTGCGAAGCCGAGCGCCTCTACGATATCATCATCTTTGATGGTATCGACTTGGAAGAGAGCACAAGGTGTGCCCTGGCCGCCTTCGTCGGACCATCGGAGGCGATGAATGCGCTCCGATGATAACTTCCACGGCTCAGCTCCCTGAGGCTGAGCCGCACTGCGCCAAACAGGCAAGGATGCCTGGGCGGAAGGAGAAACACCCGCGGATGGAGTTTCCGCGGGTCCACTACTCTCAGATCGCGCACGCTTAGCGTGCGCGACCTCGCCATCTTCTGGCGAGTCCTCACGTTGACGACGTGAGCCCGGCGACGGACTCTCGCGAAGAGGCTTGCTCACAGCAGGCTTGTCCCTCACGGGCGAAGAGTGCTCCTCTTCGTCCGCCAAAGAGTCACTGTCGTAATCGACAATGAGACCAGCGTCTTCCTCATCACCATCACGTCCAGGGGACGTGGTGCGCGCAGCCTTCGCAGGCTTTGCGACAGTATATTTACCCGCCCCGAAGGGACGGGTTGCCTTGGCGACGATAGCGCCGACTTGCTTAGCGCTCTCGCGCTCACGAGAGCACTCTCTCTCCAATTGTAGTGCGTGATATTCACGCACTGACAGTGTCTTGCCACCCGATGGGGAATCCCCACCGGGTGCGAAGGTCTTGGGACTTTCGGGAGCCTTGGGACTCCCGGGGACTCGGGACTTGACGCGCTCATTGCGAAATGAGCGTGAGTGTCTTCTCCGCTAGACGAAGAAGACGGAAAGTGACCACAGAAGAGATCGTGGTCACCGTTACCTCCCGAATGCGATACTCGCACTTTGAGAGGGGGTGTAGCGGGGCTACACAGGATAGTGTACCCGGGGTACACTAATACACGCTAACCCACTAGTGTGTGTGGGACACACACTAGCGACCAACATTACGAGCCGTCAATGTAACTATCATTGACGGGCGCTCAGGCGCACCGCTATTGGTTGAAAGGGCCACATTTCAACCAATCATGTGCATGCATTTCATGCAAATGCGTGAGAGCCAACCATGTTCTCACCCTTGCAATTAGATATCATCTTAAAGGGGTTTAGCGTAAAGATAAGGCCAGCCCGCCATGCGGCGGGCTGCCATTCAATTCAGTTTTCTATTTTGATCTAAAGTGTTAAGTATTTGCTTTAGAAATACGCGGGCTCGCGTATTTCTATCTTACATACAAACTTTAAGTCTACGCTTCCTCAATACCCGCATACTGTGTATGCTAAGAAACAGAGCGTAGCTCTCGCCCTGTTTCACAGTAAATCCACTTCTCATCCAGAGTGCCTAGAGACATAACTCGTTCCAAATAGGTGTTGGTCTCTACCGCTGCCCTGACGCAAGCAGAGCAGTTTGGAGCTCCTCGCCAAGTATAGACAACTTTTCGGGCTAAGACACGACTTGGCAATCTCAGCCAGCGGTCCAACTGAGCGTGGACAAACTTAGACATGTCGCTGGTGGTCTTTGTAATGGGTCGAATAGGTTCATATTCCTCAAGCTCAGAGTCACCACGCGCAGCGAGGGTTCTACCCGAGGATGACTCCTTGGGCACAACTTTGCGAGATGATACTACAGCTATTGACGTCGCAACTCCTGGTTCAGAGTGTGAACCGTTCTGATCCAGGTCTCCCAGGTCTTGATCTTCCTGGACCGGGGCTAGCTGTCGACCAGGCTCGGGCTCCTTGGACTCGAAATCCAGGGCCTTGGAGAATGGGACCACCAGCGCTGATTCAGGTTCCTGGGTATCCGCACTTGCGTCACTGCTCACGTTCTGTTTCGGGGCGTCATCGCCACCTTCGACTTGCGTCGTCCCCGGCCCTGAACTCTCCGTCTTGGACTCGGCGTTCTTGGCACAATTTGTTGTTCCTCGACGGCCGGTTCTTCAACTGGCTGGTTCTGGACCAGAGACGATTTCTGGTCTTGGGCTTTGCGACGCCCCACGTCCTGAAGACCTCGTTCCTCAGGCGCTTTCCCTTGGACGCGTAGGGATCGCCTCTTCGGCGCCTTAGCCTCCTTCTCTCTCTCCTTGCGCGTGCTCTTCTTCCCCGGCATTATTCCGGTCAGAAAAAGCTTCGACACAATACACTCTTCTTCGATCAAATCGGTGAAATCAAGCCCTGAGAATCCGGGCACGCGCACCAGTTGAGACGAGGTGGTGAACCTTTTTGTCCAAGGTGATAGCGGCCCTTATTCAGATACTCCTGGACCAGATATACCCAGACCAGAAACCTCTGGTCCAGGACAACTAGTCCAGGCTGGCGTGTACCTAGTGCAATCCCTGAAGGTCCGATTAACCTCAGGGCATCGTCCACAGACTTGGGAAGCTTGAGCGACTTGGTCGAGACTCCTTCGTTCAGGATCAGCGTCCAGGTCCAGGATCAGACGCGTAATTCCAGGATCAGGAAGCTCACGCACGCTCCACACAATAGTAAAAATAGCAGTAAACAGATAGCAGAGTTCCACGTCACAAATATGTAGTTCCTTGTTCTGATTAGCTGAGGATCGGGCTACCAGTGTCAATCGGGGCTCTGGTCCTGGATAACTGGCTTGATCCAAGACGCCCACAATGCAAAACGCGCACCACTCCCTTGGGGAGACAATACACAAACGAGATCACCACTTAGTTCTTCGCGTCACTTGTACAGTCTTCGGTCACGGCCTTGGCTGCCGACTGTTGATCCAGACAGTCCGAGGCACAGGAATATGAAATGAATCGGAGCAAGCCCCAATCCAACTAGTATATGGAATGAGAGGGGCTTGACCCAAGACTTTACGTCCTAGACCCCAACCCAACTACGACTTGAGACGGTTGGAGTCCAACAGACGATCCGAGCTTCACAGCGAAGAAGAACCTTGGTCCACCTACTCAATTGGTGGCAGGCTTGACAAAGCGACTTGTGTGTTACAGGGAAAATTGAACTCTGTTTAGTTTTACACTATCTCTTCTTGCATGTTCTCTGGTGTTCTTTGGTGTTCTCTAGTGTGGACCACTTCAATTGACTTCGTTGACTTACACTTACTTTCACTATAGGGCCGAATCTGGGTACACCCCTCATTGGGCAACGGCGACCCTCACTGAAATATGGAAAGATCTCGGCCGACCCTTCACGAATCCAGGAATCCTGGACCAAGGCTCTTAATCCTCTTGATGACTTTTCCCATAGTTACTATCCATAATCCAGGAAAGGAAACTGTGTGGCACTGTTGGCACACACCTCTCGACCTGAAGTCCGAGCTTACACTCCAGGACCAGGGAGTTTTGATGTCTGATCCTGAAATATTCCAGAACCAGAGGTTTTCCACATCCAGATCCAGGAATTCTTGATAGGATATGTCACGTTCAGGATAAATATTCTTGGCTGAGGACACATGAGTGTCTCATCTGGGTTTTAGTCTTAGACTGGGGTTCTTGATGGCTAGTTCAAGGTTTATATGTGTTGATCCAGGGATATATGTCCTGGTCCAGGGTTTCTGATGTCAGACCCCGGATATCCAGGAGTAATCCAAGAAATAATGTCTGGATCAGGAATTCTTAGGTTGATTTAGTCGGTTTGGGGAGTCTTGTCAGGCGGAACGCACTGCCTGATACATTCAAGTTGCCATATATTGAGAAGAATATAAATGAACTAATGTTGGCAGGCGTTTGAGTGCCATGCATAGGGCAACCCGCTTCAGGACGAGGGTGACCTGGACCGAGCGTATTTAATACCTCTGGGTATACACTTCCAGGATATTACACTTCCAGGTCTAAGACCATACTCGACTCCATTATCCACAGCCACAACTTCTCAACCGTCACTTCCATCCTTCCATATCTTTCATGTCACACATTCGCCTGGTCACCCAGGCATTAAAACTGAGCCAATCACAAGGCGATGTGGTCCTGAGCCAATCAATTACCGTTACCCAAAAATCACAGAGCGCATCGCGTCAATAGTGCGAGCGGTTGCCGAATAATGCCGTCGCTGTCATCACTGCCGACGCTGACGATGCTGACGACGCTGCCATTGCTGCCGTCACCGCCGACGCTGCCATCTCTGCCGTCACCGCTGACGCTACCCTTACTGCCGTCGCTGTCGCTGCTTCCAAAGCTGCCGATGCTGCTGTCGCTTTTGACGCTTCCGTCGCTGATGTCAATGCCAACGCTGAATCGAACAGGACTTACGAGCTGACAGAAGTTGAGGTACAAACAGCAAACAACGAGTTCCTGGCTACCCTACACGTGCCCAGCGAGATACAGTCCGTCATCAGCAAAAAAGAGAACGGGGGACTGGCATGTACGCAAGTCGAGGAAGATAGCGTATCAGTAGAAACGGGCGACTGTGCGTGATTCAAAGTATGTATGCCATGCTAAATCGATTAAGGCTAAGGCGCTGAAGAAGTTCATTCAAATGCCTGCAGTCGCTGCGCGTTTGAAAGCGCTACGCTCCACTAGCCCATGCTACGTGGACTCAGACGAAGCCGAGCAGGTCGTGCGGGTTGGCGAATGCATTCGCTGGCAAGAGGATGAGGTAAAGAGCATTACGGAGGGTCGGGTCCCAGAAGGCCTTATTTTTCCGGATGTGGGAGATTTTGAGAAGTGCGAATGCTTTGGTGACTGCTTCAGGGACTCGTGTCACAACGCTGTAGCCGCCATTTATTGCACTAAAAGCTCGCGCAATCTAAGGCGAAGTGTAGCAATGCCCCCAAGGTGTTTAAGACGCTGCGTCTGTTCAAAACACCGATCACTGGAATAGGTGTGTACACTACTACGAGTCTAGAAGCGAGGGATATGGTAGGTGAGTACGCCGGGCAGCTTCAATGCGCTGATTGAGGATCAGCCTGAGCAGACGTTGAAGTACAATAGTAGTTACACGCTATTGTACGACACGAAATTAACCAAGAAGCAATATGTTTACGTAGAGGCAGTCGAGTGTGGGACGAAAACACGCTTCATCAATCACGCGTGCGAACCCAACGCTATGTTCGTCGAGATGCGGAACCGCACCCACGTCAAGGTTATTAGTACGCAGTAGCTCGTGGAGCCGAAATCACCGTTAACTACGGCAACGATAAAGGATTCAAGTGCAAGTGTCGAGACTGCATGTAGCCACGACGTCATAATAGTTGCTGGACTAAATCTCGCCCCGATTTACGCTCTTGCATCTGCAGGAAAACGTTTGATCAGCTGCAGGAGTAACACAAAATGCAATTGGCGATGATGGGCACAAATTTGCGATTTGATGATGTTGTATGTGTCACATGCACCTTAGCTCGCTGGTGTTTGAGCTGCCCACCGCTAAAATCAAAGTGCTGATCGAGCTGTAGACGGTCATGGCGAGATCACGCGCTCGGATTGCTTGCACCGGCACGCAAGAAGCATGGTGTTGTCGATTTTCAATACGAATAGCGAATTGTCAACGTGCTGGACGCGATGGCCTGTTTGACTCAAAACGCTCACTCGGGTGGCAGCCAACTATGATAAACAAACACGAATATCACGTCAAACGGAAGAAAGGAGATGCATTGAGAGCGCTGAGCTAAATTGTAGATAGGCAGAATCTGCTGAGCGGAGGGCGACCACTTGGTGCCACCAGCGATTCTCTACCCGACGAGCGGTTGCGGCGAGCGATACTTGTATTGACCAGTACGCATCTGCCCTGGCTGTTCACTCGATCGGAAACCTCTAGCGCGTGGATAACGTGAATACAGGTCCCGAACTTGTAGCAATAGCGGCAACCACACCAGAGGGACTCGGCATTCACCAGCCATCCACTCTCTGGTTGACCAGTATACTCCATCCTAGCATAGTTAGTGCCCATTTGAGCTGTAATAGCTAGATACTCGGCAGTGTCGTTTTTAGCAGGAATGTAGATCCGAGTTGCCGGAAGCGATGGCGCGAACAGTTCGCCACGCTCGTGACCCACACCATACTCATTAACATAGAGCTTCCCGTCTAGTGTTAGTTGACGCGCTCAACGCACCAACGCCGATGTCGGTTCCGTTGTCTCCCGGAATGGTCTGTAGTTGGCTGCCTCATTAGCGCAGCACTCCGACAACTGCTTTATTAAAACCCATTTTCAAGCGCCGGTGCATTGTATAATCTCGTATAAGGACTCGGTTAAATCGCTCCACAGGATTAGTAGTAGTGGCGTAGCCCGGGAGTGTATGAGAGCACTGTCATCGACAGTAACGGGCGGTTAATTAAGTCGACTTGAAGTACTCAGCAAACGGCACCAAATCGGGTCGACAACGCCAGCGCTAAAGGGCACATCTCACCAAAACATAGAACCCTTGGGCGCTTCCGCAAAATGCAGATTATAGATATCCGGGAGTACATCGTTCGCCAGCTCATCAGACACAGATTTTGTTCTGTCTTGCACATTTTCATAACATGAAAAACATTAGAAAGGCAAAATCTGAGTCACGCCGAAATACGCTTTCGATGGCGTTCCATTGCCCGTCTTCTGTGTCGCCCATGACATACCGAAGCTTCATATTCTTTTGCTTCACACGAGTGAAAATGCGGCGAACCGCATCTAATGCCATCATGTACGTCGGGCCCGTTCTCTAAAAAGAATAATCAACGCTACTAGGTGAAAGCTGCGGTATCTGTCAGATATCCTTACAACAAGTACAGGGTATCCGACTTGCGACAGCTTGAATGTGGCGTCAACGTGAAGTATGAAGGTCTCGGGAGCTCTGTCCAGTTGCCGCAACAATCGCTTAGTTGAAATACCAACAAGAAAGGGGCCAGCCTCCGATCCATCACCAACGACTGGCCTGTGCTCCGAGTCTTCGCTCCACGTAAATGTGAACGGAGTAGTTTCATCTTCTCGGCCCGAAAAAGCCATCGAACGAACCAAATCAACGACGTCGTCGTACAGATCGTTGCTTCCTAGCTCTGGCTTTGCATAGTAGCTTACAAAGTTCTGAATAGCGTGTAGATCTGGTACACTGTCCTCCGTAAGGGAAAATTTGCGGCGCATAGCGTTTCGTATCTTCAATGACCGTGTGTGTTGAGACGCCAAGTCTCTGCAGAAGTCCTTCTGGGAGCGTGTCAGCTTTCTGCGGCTTCGTCGATGTTGAGCTCGGGACGTGTGCTCACCAAGCTCATAACCTGTCACGAGCTTGATAGAATGCAGGTCAAAATTTTCCCTCGCCAGCCGCTCTTCACTCCAGGGATTGCAGTCGTCTGAATTGCACGAAGCGAGATGGAATTTCATCTTATGAGGATGAGTGTCGTCACACATCGTGCAGTTGGTTGGCCTTTCGTCAAATTGAACAACTTAATATCGTCGAGCTCGTTGTTTGCTTCGTCATTGCCAACGGCGAAGGCTCGTTCTCTCCGATCCAGTTTCCTCGGCATGTTGGGCGCTAACGGGGGTTTGCATCGAAGTGAGGGAACGCGTGGCGCGTTTCTGGTGAAAATCCGTCCTGACTTTGAACAGGAATTGAAGCAACTAATTGGCTACTTAAGCCTGTTTATTGCGTCCATCGCTGGTCTCGGGGTCCTGTGCTCTAGTCAGAATCCTGTGTGCCGGTCTGTAATTTTGTGTGTTTTTCAGGGATTTTCTGTGCTATCTCTCACTTGTGTGTGATATCCTCCCGATTCTGTGTGCCAATCCGTTCTGTTCGGTGACTTTGCATGGTTCTCGAAAAAGGCAGCACGCACTACCGACACTACCCATAAAATGCCCCCCTTCAACGATTTACAATCTACAGGTACATGCGACAAGCCGACACAGCTATCTAGGTATTTGTAAAGACACTGCATATATCAGAAACATTACTATTTCTCAAGAGGGAAATTTTATGAGTACTGTCTGTGCTATGGACGGTGAGTTGAGTTGAGGAAGTTTGTGCAGATTTGAGAGTTGGATGAGTTGACGGTGGTTGTTGGGCAGGTCCATGCTCATTCATGACCTGTTGGAAGGTCTCAACAGACCAGGAGTTCGTGTAGTTAATGTACACTGGGAGCAGGACGAGGCGGGGCGCCTCGCCTTCATGACTTGCGAGTGCCACTCCTCGGGTCGCGTAAAATACGTGAGCAAAACGTGTCTACAGTATTGAGTCTTACTCGTTTTTACGCTAAACAAATACCCGAGAAGCCCACTGCAACTCGTCCCTGTGAACATTTTTCGCGGCCATACATACATACATAGTGGTAGTAGTAGTATTATAGTGTCACCAGTATAATAAGCCACAATCACTGGATCACGAACACGTCGCTCTCCGAGTACTGGCACAGCGTGCCCGACGGACCGTTACCGATAATCGTCGGCTCACCGTCGGCGTTGCCCTGAGACCACTGGCAGATCTTCACCGCCTTCGAACCGTTCGACTTCACGTGGATGTTCTTCAGCGTGGCCTGGTCGTTGTAGTTCTTGTTCACCGTCACGATGGCGTTTGTCGGACTCACCACATACACGTTCGAGACGTCCACGTTGCGCTGCTTGTCGCCGCACGTGCCGCACGAACGATAGAGCTTGCTGATGTCCTCGCCGTAGAAGCCGTCAATCTTGACCGTACCGAAGCCGTTGTGCTGGATCACCTTGTCGTCAGCGTTGCGAGCACCACCGCCGATGACGGTCGACACACTCGAAGCCGAGCCGCCCTTGATGCTCAGAGCGTCCTCGCACACATCATCCCACCACACGTTCTCGATGGTGCAGTCGTGCTTGTCGCAGTGCACGCCCTCCATTTGGTTCTTGCCAATGATCACGTTCTTCAGGGTGCCGCCGGCCTCCACGAGGAAGACGGCCGTGGACGACCCGCTCTCGGTCTGACCCTCGCACGTGATGTCGGAGCGGTCGAAGGTCTGCATCTTGCCGTCGAAGACCTCCCCGGCCTTGACGGTGTAGGCCTTGGAGTATCGGACGGTGCCGGTGCTGGTGGGCCACGTGCCGTCCGGAACGGAGCCCGTCGAGTTGGTCTGGTCGGTCTGTTCGGTGCTCGGACTGGCGCTAGCCGTTGTGCTCTGAGCAGTGTTGCCGCTTGACGCAGTGCTTGCGATCGAGCTGAAGGCGGCACTCGCACTAGAGCCGTTGTTGTTGGTGTTGCTGCTGCTGCTGATGTCAACAGTCTGGTCCTCGTTCTGAGCTACATTGTCGCTGTCCGTGTCGGCTGAAGCGGGGGTGCTCGAGGGAACGCTGGACTGCTGGACGGCGGTCTGTGAGACGTCGAACGTAGCTGAGGCGCTCGAGCTCGAAGTGGAGGGAGCGTCCGTGGACTCTTCGGTCGTGTCCTGCTCGGTGTCCGTGCTCGACGCAACGCTGGCGCCCGACTGGTCGAAGCTGACATCATCATCGGCCGGAGCTACAGTGCCGGCAGCAGCAGCGTCCGCCGACGAAGTCTCAGTAGAAGCCGAGGATGATGACGCAGTCTGGGTGGTAGTGGACGGAAGCTCAGTGTTGATGTGGACGTCGTTCTCCGAGTAGTTGCACAGCGAGCCCGACGGACCGTCGCCCAGGTTTGATGGTGTCTTGCTGCCCTGAGACCACTGGCACACCTTCACGTCGTTGCTGCCGTCCGACGTCTTCACGTAGACGTTGCGCAGAGTTGCCTGGTCGTTGTAGTTCTTGTTCACCGTGATGACACTCACCAGCGGGTCCACTGCGTACACGTTATCGACCGTCACGACGCGCGGGATGTCGCCACACGTGCCGCACGAGCGGTACAGCTTGCCAAACTCCTGCGCGTAGAAGCCGTTGATCTTGACGGTGCCGTAGCCGTTGTGCTGCACCACCTTATCCGAGGCGTAGCGAGCGCCGCAGTTCGTTACGGTGGTCACGCTCGAGGCCGAGCCGCCCTTAATGCTCAGGGCGTCCTCGCACACGTCGTTCCACCAAACGTTCTCAATCGTGCAGTCGTGGTCGTCGCAGTGGACACCTTCCTTCTGGTCCTTGCCGATGATGGCGTTCTTGAGGGTGCCGCCGGCCTCGACGAGGAACACGGCGGTGTCCTTCTGACCCTCACCCTCCGAGCACGTGATGTCAGAGCGCTCGAAGGTTTGCATCTTGCCGTCAAAGACCTCGCCGGCCTTGATCGTGTATGGCTCTGAGTATCGCACGGTTCCAGTGCTAGCAGGCCACGTGCCGTCCGGGATGGAGCCCGTCGAGGTGGTGGTCTGGGTCGTGCTGGAGCTAGCGCTGGCAGTCGTGCTGGCGGCAACAGTCTGGTCTTCGTTTTCGCCCTCGTTCTGGCTGCTAGTGGAAGGCGACGACGCGGACGCCGACGAAGCCTGCTCGGTCGACGTCGACGCTGACGAAGCTTGCTCCGTAGGGTTCGACGAGCCGGTGGCGGTGGAAGCCGCCTGAGAGATGTCCTCGTCGATATGCACGTCACTTTCCGAGTACTGGCACAGCGTGCCCGACGGACCGTTGCCGATGATCGTCGGCTCACCGTTGGCGTTACCCTGAGACCACTGACAGATCTTCGCCTTCTTGGACTTGCTCGACTTGACCCAAATGTTCTTCAGCGTGGCCTGGTCGTTGTAGTTCTTGTTCACTGTCACAATGGCATTCGTCGGGTTCACCACATACACATTCGAGACGTCCACGTTGCGCTGCTTGTCGCCGCACGTGCCGCACGAACGATAGAGCTTGCTGATGTCCTCGCCGTAGAAGCCGTCAATCTTGACCGTACCGAAGCCGTTGTGCTGGATCACCTTGTCGTCAGCGTTGCGAGCACCACCGCCGATGACGGTCGACACACTCGAAGCCGAGCCGCCCTTGATGCTCAGAGCGTCCTCGCACACATCGTCCCACCACACGTTCTCGATGGTGCAGTCATGTTTGTCGCAGTGCACGCCCTCCATTTGGTTCTTGCCAATGATCACGTTCTTCAGGGTGCCGCCGGCCTCCACGAGGAAGACGGCCGTGGACGACCCGCTCTCGGTCTGACCCTCGCACGTGATGTCGGAGCGGTCGAAGGTCTGCATCTTGCCGTCGAAGACCTCCCCGGCCTTGACGGTGTAGGCCTTGGAGTATCGGACGGTGCCGGTGCTGGTGGGCCATGTGCCGTCCGGGACGGAGGCGGCCGAGGCTACTGCAAGGAGCAGAGCGGTGGAGGCAGCAAGAGGCGCTAGAGACTTGACCATTGTGAGGATCAGCAGTGCGTGGATATGACGGGGTCCGATGCGGTTGCTGTGCCACTTGCTGTGGCGGAGGAAAATTGATTAATGAGGAACGGTTTGCACCTCGCTGTTCGAACGACTAAGGTTAATCTGGTGGACGACCATCGAGGCTCAGTAACGCGGTTGGTGTGTTGTTGTGGCGGTCGCGAACAGGTCCACAGCGGCGAAGCGTGGTGGGGTGCGTCACAGTATCGGAGACCAGTTGTTTTCCTGTAGCGGAGGTATTTGCGGATGCCCTTTGTCGCTGCTTTTGCTTGGCTTTTGTCTTTGACGTCAAATCTAGGACAGCGATCCCCACCAAATGGTGGATCTTGTGTGCTAAAATTGACAACTTGACAGTTTTGATGCGTGCTCTTGGCAGATGGCCATAGGAACGATTCGTTTCGCCAGATGAGACTGCAGTATCTCAAGATTGGCAGTACCGGTACGCAGCGTCTACAAACAAGAAGTCGATTGTTATGAGATCTAATGTTCTCTTGTTTCTTAACCAAAAACAATTAAATGCACTCGATCACAACAAGAAAATCAGCCCGCCAGCTGCCGAGTCAATATTGTAAGATATTTATGTCACGAAAGCTGCTGCTGCTGTCTACTGCCTCGCTTGGGTATTGCTGCTGTGGGGTTGATGATGGCAATCTCTACCTTATGGCAACTTGTCATTGGCAAGCAACCAACCGGTCGTACTCCAAATTAAAAGAACAGTACAAATTGCACACCAGCTCGATGGCACGAAGCTTACAGCCAGCCATATCACGACCGTCTCGATACCTAGATGATCAACTTTCAACCAGGCAGCGGAACGCAGATTTTCCCGAGAACAATTCAGCAGCATAGCACTGTAGTCGTGGATGTTTGCGCTGCACGAGCAGACCTGGTCCACACGCCGGTAATCGGCTGCGATTTTAGATCGTGAGCAAAGACAGAAATGCTCGGAAACATCGATTTGAAGCTGCCGCGGTACACTGACGAAAGTCGCACAGGAGAGTCTGTCAGTGCTCACACCGCGGGAATATGAGTCCGCCATCGACTCGCGACAGAATGCAAGAATGTAATCGAGTCGCAGCTACGGTTGGCAGCCGTCAGATGACGATCCATGTGGATTTGCGAAACCGATGGCGTCAGCGACTAACCGTTATTAATAGTCTAACGCGACTACCGCGACATCTGCTTTAAATCTTCAAGGAAATGTAGCGAAATGGCATGTGCGGTTGGTATACAAGCTAGCGGTGCAACACAACGACGGTCTGCATTGCAGTGATACCCCCCACCACCACCACGATGACGCGGTCAGATTGAATGCGCTATAACTATGT
This sequence comes from Phytophthora constricta, assembly GCA_011947335.1. Lineage (NCBI taxonomy): Eukaryota > Oomycota > Peronosporomycetes > Peronosporales > Peronosporaceae > Phytophthora > Phytophthora constricta. The sequence continues at coordinate 19,651 of JAAVTI010001569.1, forward strand.
ATAAGCAAACCCAGCTTGAGAGATACCGCGCGCTAACGTTCACAATACAAAACCCAGCGCTGAACGTACCTTAGTGACTGATAATAAACAATTTGCGGCTACCTTCTACAATTGTAGACTGTCGTGACCTAGTACATGCATCCACCAGCTGAAAACGAGGCAGCGCATAGCACAATTAGTTAATGAGATCATTGTGATAGCACCACGTGTCCACGACCAACTGTATTTTGAGTGCTGCTTACCTGTTTTCTCGGACCCCTTCCTGTGCACAAAGCAAAAGCACGCATACACTATTTACACTAACTCTGAACGTGATCGCCTCGTCCTCAGTGCTCCTAGCGTTTAGTACATGCGAGTGCAAGAAAACAACTGGTCTCCGATACTCTGACGAACTCCGCCGCTGTGGACCTGTTCGCGACCGCCACAACAACACACCAACCGCGTTACTGAGCCTCGATGGTCGTCCACCAGATTAACCTTAGTCGTTCGAACAGCGAGGTGCAAACCGTTCCTCATTAATCAATTTTCCTCCGCCACAGCAAGTGGCACAGCAACCGCATCGGACCCCGTCATATCCACGCACTGCTGATCCTCACAATGGTCAAGTCTCTAGCGCCTCTTGCTGCCTCCACCGCTCTGCTCCTTGCAGTAGCCTCGGCCGCCTCCGTCCCGGACGGCACATGGCCCACCAGCACCGGCACCGTCCGATACTCCAAGGCCTACACCGTCAAGGCCGGGGAGGTCTTCGACGGCAAGATGCAGACCTTCGACCGCTCCGACATCACGTGCGAGGGTCAGACCGAGAGCGGGTCGTCCACGGCCGTCTTCCTCGTGGAGGCCGGCGGCACCCTGAAGAACGTGATCATTGGCAAGAACCAAATGGAGGGCGTGCACTGCGACAAACATGACTGCACCATCGAGAACGTGTGGTGGGACGATGTGTGCGAGGACGCTCTGAGCATCAAGGGCGGCTCGGCTTCGAGTGTGTCGACCGTCATCGGCGGTGGTGCTCGCAACGCTGACGACAAGGTGATCCAGCACAACGGCTTCGGTACGGTCAAGATTGACGGCTTCTACGGCGAGGACATCAGCAAGCTCTATCGTTCGTGCGGCACGTGCGGCGACAAGCAGCGCAACGTGGACGTCTCGAATGTGTATGTGGTGAACCCGACGAATGCCATTGTGACAGTGAACAAGAACTACAACGACCAGGCCACGCTGAAGAACATCCACGTGAAGTCGAACGGTTCGAAGGCGAAGATCTGTCAGTGGTCTCAGGGTAACGCCAACGGTGAGCCGACGATCATCGGCAACGGTCCGTCGGGCACGCTGTGCCAGTACTCGGAAAGTGACGTGCATATCGACGAGGACATCTCTCAGGCGGCTTCCACCGCCACCGGCTCGTCGAACCCTACGGAGCAAGCTTCGTCAGCGTCGACGTCGACCGAGCAGGCTTCGTCGGCGTCCGCGTCGTCGCCTTCCACTAGCAGCCAGAACGAGGGCGAAAACGAAGACCAGACTGTTGCCGCCAGCACGACTGCCAGCGCTAGCTCCAGCACGACCCAGACCACCACCTCGACGGGCTCCATCCCGGACGGCACGTGGCCTGCTAGCACTGGAACCGTGCGATACTCAGAGCCATACACGATCAAGGCCGGCGAGGTCTTTGACGGCAAGATGCAAACCTTCGAGCGCTCTGACATCACGTGCTCGGAGGGTGAGGGTCAGAAGGACACCGCCGTGTTCCTCGTCGAGGCCGGCGGCACCCTCAAGAACGCCATCATCGGCAAGGACCAGAAGGAAGGTGTCCACTGCGACGACCACGACTGCACGATTGAGAACGTTTGGTGGAACGACGTGTGCGAGGACGCCCTGAGCATTAAGGGCGGCTCGGCCTCGAGCGTGACCACCGTAACGAACTGCGGCGCTCGCTACGCCTCGGATAAGGTGGTGCAGCACAACGGCTACGGCACCGTCAAGATCAACGGCTTCTACGCGCAGGAGTTTGGCAAGCTGTACCGCTCGTGCGGCACGTGTGGCGACATCCCGCGCGTCGTGACGGTCGATAACGTGTACGCAGTGGACCCGCTGGTGAGTGTCATCACGGTGAACAAGAACTACAACGACCAGGCAACTCTGCGCAACGTCTACGTGAAGACGTCGGACGGCAGCAACGACGTGAAGGTGTGCCAGTGGTCTCAGGGCAGCAAGACACCATCAAACCTGGGCGACGGTCCGTCGGGCTCGCTGTGCAACTACTCGGAGAACGACGTCCACATCAACACTGAGCTTCCGTCCACTACCACCCAGACTGCGTCATCATCCTCGGCTTCTACTGAGACTTCGTCGGCGGACGCTGCTGCTGCCGGCACTGTAGCTCCGGCCGATGATGATGTCAGCTTCGACCAGTCGGGCGCCAGCGTTGCGTCGAGCACGGACACCGAGCAGGACACGACCGAAGAGTCCACGGACGCTCCCTCCACTTCGAGCTCGAGCGCCTCAGCTACGTTCGACGTCTCACAGACCGCCGTCCAGCAGTCCAGCGTTCCCTCGAGCACCCCCGCTTCAGCCGACACGGACAGCGACAATGTAGCTCAGAACGAGGACCAGACTGTTGACATCAGCAGCAGCAGCAACACCAACAACAACGGCTCTAGTGCGAGTGCCGCCTTCAGCTCGATCGCAAGCACTGCGTCAAGCGGCAACACTGCTCAGAGCACAACGGCTAGCGCCAGTCCGAGCACCGAACAGACCGACCAGACCAACTCGACGGGCTCCGTTCCGGACGGCACGTGGCCCACCAGCACCGGCACCGTCCGATACCCAAGGCCTACACCGTCAAGGCCGGGGAGGTCTTCGACGGCAAGATGCAGACCTTCGACCGCTCCGACATCACGTGCGAGGGTCAGACCGAGAGCGGGTCGTCCACGGCCGTCTTCCTCGTGGAGGCCGGCGGCACCCTGAAGAACGTGATCATTGGCAAGAACCAAATGGAGGGCGTGCACTGCGACAAGCACGACTGCACCATCGAGAACGTGTGGTGGGATGATGTGTGCGAGGACGCTCTGAGCATCAAGGGCGGCTCGGCTTCGAGTGTGTCGACCGTCATCGGCGGTGGTGCTCGCAACGCTGACGACAAGGTGATCCAGCACAACGGCTTCGGTACGGTCAAGATTGACGGCTTCTACGGCGAGGACATCAGCAAGCTCTATCGTTCGTGCGGCACGTGCGGCGACAAGCAGCGCAACGTGGACGTCTCGAATGTGTATGTGGTGAACCCGACGAATGCCATTGTGACAGTGAACAAGAACTACAACGACCAGGCCACGCTGAAGAACATCCACGTGAAGTCGAACGGTTCGAAGGCGGTGAAGATCTGCCAGTGGTCTCAGGGCAACGCCGACGGTGAGCCGACGATTATCGGTAACGGTCCGTCGGACACTCTATGCCAGTACTCGGAGAGTGACATTTTCATCAACCAGTAAGTTGATGAGAATAAATAGGAGCAACAAGCGACGCGAAAGTCGCGAGCTTCCGACTGTTGTGTAGCGTACTAAATGCGTAAACGTACATAATAGTGGGTGTCAAATCTTGTTTTAGCTCGTTTTGGAGTTACTCGATAACAACCAATCAGGTCCACCTGAAAAGCTCAGCCCTTGAGACCTTTTTCGGAGGTTGCATTCGAGTTTCGGGCGCGCGACCGGTGTTCTCGAACCCTGGTACGCCATAACTTTGCATCTACCTGGTAGAACTGACAGCTCTGTAAGTGCCGCTGATCCTGCATGCCTACTTTACTGTTTCCACTACGAGCACCCCTCACCTACGGTGCAAACGCCTTCTCGCCCTGTGAGCCCCCCGCCCCCAACCTAGGCTTCTTCTAGCTCGCGCGCGCTCGCAGCGTCGTACTGCTGCTCGACAATACTGCGCGTCTTCCTGCTACCAGGTTGATCGTGGTGCTTTTGCTGGACCGGAGGGCCTGTTGCCGCTGGGGTTGGTTGGCATCTTGTTGCTGTGGTTGCTTTGCTGCTGGACCCGGTGGGGCCTGCTGCTGGAGTTGGTGGACGTCCTGCTTCAAGAATGCTTTCCAGCCATTATAATAAATGGACCTAAAAATGCTCTCTCACCTTCAAAGAATTTCTTGGAGTTGGCGGCCATTTTTAGGTTCATTTTTATCCAATCCGCTGTCAGCAAAGAACCTCAATTTTCGACCTAAAACGAAACTTGACACCCACTATTAGATGTGTTTCTTTCCTAGGTATCACGAACTCTTTGCTAACGAGACATGCATTGCCTTTCCTGGATTGTCCAATCGGCTTGGTTGCTAGGTGAAAAGTTACGCATGTTAATGTCCATAATGCTCACTACCTACTACGAAATGCACACAATCGCAAGCCACAAGGACTGCTACTACATGTACGAGCTCCATTCACTTTCTACGGTGCGCTCACGGACGATTTCAGCCCAGTCAACTACGCAGCGCGGGAATGCGCTTTTTCGACTTGCAGCCTCCAGGCACAACAGTACCGACCGGATACTCGTCATTGCCGCTTTCGTCGGTAATCTCGCTAGCGTCTCCTGCCACGCTGCTTTCAAATGAGCTGGCGTCCGGGGTGCTTGTGGGGTGCGGAGTCAAAGTGGGTTCCTCGGTTGGAGTGGCCGTCTCGGGGCTTTCAGTCGTAGAGATTGGAGCAGTAGTGGTGGGGTTCTCCGTTGATGGACTAGAAGTCGAGTTTCCAGTGTCGACACTGTTGCCACTGCAGTCCTCGACGTAAGAAGGCTTGCCGAAGACGTAGTACTGTTCGTAGTCATCGTTGCTTCCTTTGTACGGCGTCGACACGATCGAGTTCGTGTAGTAGTAGAAGCACTCATTGTCGCCTAAGTTCTCGTTCTTAGTCACGCGGTCGCCGCCAGCGAAGGTTGGGCATGTAGGCTCACTGCTTGAGCCCGCTGAAGTCAGCGTGATGTCGGCACACGACACGAACTGCGGCTCCGACCAGCCGATGTTACCGTAACTGGAGCCCACACCGAACCAGACCCATTGCAGTACATAGTCCCCTTCGCTGAGCCAGTCTGGTAGAGTGATAGTATCACCGCAGGAGATGGTATTGTCTCCGCTGCTGTCTCCGGCATAGCGGCTAGTAGAGTCATCAGCCGGTACACAGTCCGGCCCAGACTCGCGGCACGTGTAAAAGAACACATTGTCGTCGAAGTCGGAGGCCGTCTCACTACCGACAGGCGAAAGTGCCCAGCGGATGAACCCACCAAGGTGGTTGTTCCGCCAGTAGCGGACGTCGATAGTCTCACCGGGAGAGAACGAAGTCGGAGTGCCCGGAGTGCTATTTGGGCACCCCACAGTGCCGTCGGTGGTACGTGGGCCAGTCTCACGAGACACAGGTTTTACCAACCACGAGTGCGCTTCCACAGAAGTTGGAGCGAGACAGTTAAGAGCACCAAAAGCAGCTAAAGAGAAGGTCAGGAACTTCATCGCTTGACGGCAAATTGAGAAATGAGGCTTGAGCCACACGCGAAAAAATCGGATCACATCAACGGTGACACCAACACGTGGATAAGTATTGTCATTCTTTGCTGCCACAAGGCAATCCCTTGTGTCAAGAGTGGACGGACACCAAGATAAGTCATTGATTCGTGCACTTGCCACGAGATCGCATGGTTTTCAGACAGATATTGAACCCATGTCATACTGTTCGTCTTTCGTTCAATCGGCCTCGACGTAATTGGTCAGCCACACACTGCAGATGCATTTATCTGCATTCAAAACTGATGAGCCTTTGCAGCACCTTCCAGATGCCCATGAAGCTCGTTTCTGGTGAACTTTTTCAGTAGTCTGTGAAAGCAAATGGATGGGTTATCTAGCTCTGATTGTTGGGCTCAGGTGATGTTCCCTCCATGAAATCGTTGCTGTGAGATCGATGCTTCGATTGTCGACGTTTACGGTGTGCACGGGCCTTGCGGCGTGATTCCTCGAACTTTGCAGCCGCAGTTGGATTATCAAGAGAGGTCAGTGGACTCACCATCGGAATCAAACATAGCGGTAGTTGATGCCCGCCACTTTCGTGCAGAACGGTGCTGATTGCAGTATCGTCAGAAAACACTTGGGGCTGGCAATTGTCATCTTCAATGCGCTTGTCAGCGTAGTCTTCACAAATTTGCTCCTGATACTCTGCAGACTGTCCTGCATTTAGTTGATAGTCCTCTGCGGGCATGTACCAAGACGACTCCCTGTGAATGTATTGTAGTAGTATGTGTAGCCCTCTTCAGTGACGCCTTCAAGCCAATGTTCGCATTGACTCATCTTTTCCGATTGAAATCCATATTTGTTTAGTGCGACGGTAGTAGCCTTGGAGAATTCGTGGTCCTTTGATAAACTTGGTGGTGTTTCGACGAGACTGGGCTCTGGAAAGCTTTGGTAGTCGTTGATAGAGACGGCACACTGAATATGATTGTTGTTCAGTGCGAGGTTGTATGGCTTCTCACCACTAAAATTACAGAGGTGTGGACTAGCTGCTGTCTCAAGCAACGCACGAACGTTATCGATGCAACCACAGCCAGCTGCTACATGAAGTGCAGTGTTTCCTTCGCTGCATTGGGTGTCAATAAACCCGTCTGGAAGTAGCTCGCACAAAAATGAAGCGCCTCCTGCCCCGTAGAGCAGGCAGCAGCATAATGCAAAGCTGTCCAGCCATTTTCGTCCTCAAGTTCTGGTTGGGCTCCTGCATTGCACAGTAGCTGCATCATCTACATAGGCAAATAAACAATTCCAACATGTAAGTTGTGACTGTGCTCTGACGTGCAATACGAATACTCAATTCAAACCTTAACGTCTCCAGCATTGGCCGCAGCGTGAAACGCAGTGACCCCAAGAGCGCATGGTGAATCAACTTGAATCAAAGGGGCAGCTAGCAGAACGTCCATTGTGATATGGTCTCCTGACGCAGCAGCCAGAAGCAGTGAGCTCTCCTTCCTGCGTAAATCACCATGTAATCAGGTTAGAACCAGAGAAAGTATAAGCGCTTCTTCTTGCCGAACTCACTCGTGATTTTGAAGATTGCAATCAACACCCATACGGAGCAGCGAGGACACTAGAGGTGCTGTCATTGCTCTGACGTTGAGTTTTAATACCATGTGCAGCATCGAATTGCCATTATCATCGCATAGAGACCCAAATGGCGTTTCATATCCAAACTTTTCCAGCAGCGAGCGAAGCCTACTCTCAAACAAACGCTCAGCTAAATGCACATCGCTCGCATTATTCAAATTGAAAAGCAAACGTGTGATGTTCTCGAAAATTGTAGTGACCGAGGTGTTCTCTTTCTTCCAGTTGGGGCTGCTGGATTTTGGCACTCCAGCTTGACGAATGTATGGGTTGTCCACAGGTAAATCTCGCGCGTACTTGCTGATTTCATTCAAATACTCTTGCCATTGATGTGCATCTAACTCGAGTTGACGAGAAGTGTGAACAGTTTCATCGTCTCTCTCGTTTTCATCAAAATTTGTGTCAGCTCTATACTGAAACACAACCGTGCGGCCGTCCCGGGTCACGATTTGAAAAATCTCCATCGGTTCATTGAGCATAGATACATCAACGATATCGGCGAACGCGATATAATTCATGGTAGGATCAATACGACTACTACTGGTCAATTCTCTGTCGCGCTGCCACTGCAGGCGGCTGAACGAGCTATCCACTTCACACCAAATTCGCCGTGCTACTCCAAGCTTTGCTGCGTTCAGCTTTTCAGGCATAGTAGTGTCCACTGGTGCCGAGCATCGGCGTAAGTGTTCCAGCTCGTAGTCACGATCAGAAACCCAGCAAACTCGACATCGTTCGCATTTCCGAGGGTACTCCATAATCTTAGGGACTGGTGGGGGAAATACGCTGCAATTGATTTCAATGCTGCCATCGCAAGTACCGTTGCTGCCTTCGGACGGGAACTTCCAGAGATACCCACCGACCAGGCACACTTCAACATCTCGAGTTGTTTCTTCGTCAATCTCGACGGATGCGACCACGGAATCTACCAAAGAGGCTAACACGGCCTCGATCTCGAACATGTCGGTCATTGCAATCTGCATGCACTCCATGACCGATGCTCAAGCTGATCTATCTCCCTGATCGTTTCGAAAAATGCACAAAAATAAAAGCATAGCGTCCATTACCCTGCAACTTGACATACCAGACAGCAAGCATTTATTGCTGGAATTGTGCATTTGTCACCCCCTGCTCTTGTGAACTAAGCAAACGACTGCAGTTTATCGACGAAATCCGCAGCCGTGAGCACTTGGACGCCTCGTGCAGCGAATTTCTCGAGCATCGCAGCGATTTTCGTATCGGCGGAGTTGGATCCTGACAGCGGAAGGAATGCTTCCTTCAGAACCGTGACTTGGTATCCTCTATCCAGCGCTGTCTGCACGCAGGCCTCCACGCTGCCTAGCACGGAAATTCCCATAACCACGACGTGCGAGACCATCAGGTTGCGCAAGACGTAGTCGAGATTCGTAGCTGCAAAAACACTACAAAGTAGGCACGGTGGTGGTCAGTCCTCTCGAAACAATAAACACAAAAGCTAAGGATCCCACGACATACTTCACGCCTGTACGAGGGAGAACGATGTCATACTCGTCGTTGGGGGCGACTCGCTTGGGCACCTGCGCACCGAACCCGTGTCTGGGTACGTGAATTCCAGCGTGCTTGTGCGCACGAGAGCGCTCTCGGCCATCACGCGTAGCGCTTTCCACCACGGAGTAGATAACCTCCATCCCTTCGGTCGTGCGGCTAGCTAAGAGCACATCCTGAATCGTCGGGAGAAGCATATTGTCTACACGATCGTAAAACTCGACAGTGGGGGAGCTTGATCGAGTCTTCGATCGGCCTAAGCAAGGTGGCTGAGCCTCATCGACATTGTCAAGGCCCGTATTGCCCTCCGTCTCCAAAGCACGTGTGGACAATTCATCGCCGAATCCATGTCGTAGTGCGAAATAGTTCTGCACGTCCAAAATTACGAGTGCTGTGGTCATTGGACACCAATGCTGCATGGCCAGCGCTGCTGCAGACTGCATACTCTGAAGTTGGTCATCCCCCACCTGGTTATCACCCCGGCTTTCGTCGTTAGTATGGTCAACCACAACAGTGTGATGTGCTGAACACGCTGAGCTGCTTTTCATCGAAGTCGACGGCGACCAACCCAAGGCGAATTCGCTCGCGCTCGTGCTTGGTGTGACCACAGCGTTCTGCGACGAACTCAGTGGTATCGACTCTTGCTGGTGGCCCACTTTGCCAATGCGATTGCGAAGTAAGTTTGCTACCTCTTGCTGTTGATGTTCACGCTGCTCCTTGATCTCGATACAACGCGCTGCGTTTTGATGCTGCTGCGCGAGACTCTCCTGTTGTGCGAGCACTCGAGACGCCGTCTCCGCTCCCAAGAACCGGATCGTGAGTGCAAACTTTATACGATCGAGGTACGCCTCGCGAATCTGCTGGAATATCTCCGTCGAGTGCGAGCACGACACCATCATCGCTGGAATCTCCACAATGTCGGTCAACTGATCATGTCGTTGACCTGCATCCATCACAAAGGCCTCACCACTGCCGTCGTCACTGTTGTTGGCCACCAGCACTGCTACTGCCCCTGCACGCTGCGCATGCAGCACCTTGGTAACGAAGTCGCATATCCCGCGCTGGAGCACCGCGATCTTGCCACGCATCTCGAACGCGTTCTTCAGCGGCATGTGCGCAGTCACAGGCTGCGCCACGACGGCTTGCGCATAGATATCCTGGCCCTCCCGCACAGCTCCTGCGCCGAAATCTGCCAGTGGACAATATACCAACTGCCCCTGCAGCTCCAGGAACGGCCAAAACATGTTGGTCTCCGATAACGCCGTGCAACGCGTGACTCGCCAGATACGTCGTGAAGGGGCGGCACTTCTCATTTCTCCGTCGAGTCGCGATGGCGGTCCCCAGCCACGGTGTCCCTAGCCACGCAGGTAGCTCCGCTATGGCCAAGCAGTCGCCACACTCGTCCATGAATATGGGGCTCGGCTTCCTGTCGTCACCACAAGCTTCCGACTACCTGCCGTCGATCTCGCCAACCGTGATCTACTCGACTGCTCAAGCTGCGTGGACGCCTCAGGAGCTGCAAATGCTGCAGACTGGCCTCGCGCAATTCCCAGCCGACCAGTACGACAACGTCACGCGGTACATCAAGATCGCCGCCATGTTGCCAAAAAAGTGTGTTCGGGACGTTGCCTTCAAAGTGAAGGCGCTCGGATACTCGAGCGGACAGCCAGCTGCCACCAACCTGACCGTCGTCTCCAAGCGCATGAAGATCGAGCCGTATCAGGAACCAGCTAACCAGCCAGCAGCGTCGAATGGCGAGCTGGAGGAGGCGCGACTGGCAGCTCTGCTGCAGGACAATGTGCTGGCCATCAACACCATTCGCACCAATCTACTGAACGGCAAAGCGGACGAGAACCGCGCGCAGATGGCCAAGTTCCGCGATAACTGCCACACCGTGCTGTCCGCGTACGTGCTGAATGTCTTTGCTATTCCTCTTCTCTGCTGTGTGCTGAAATTGCTGCCCCCTGCTGTCTTGCCTTGCTTGTCTTCTGTGTTGAGTAGTCTAGGCGACATCTGCACGTCCATTCCGCCGCTGCCTCTGCAAATCGACACGTCGTTACTAGATGAAGATAAGAGCAACAACACCAATACTAGCAACAGCAACAGCAAGAACCAGTAGGAAGCCTCGTTGGCCTCCGCTGCATATGCCGAACCCAGCCCCAGTAAATATCTTATTGCCAAAACCCAGTGGCATTCACCTGTTCTAAAACCTTGAACTGTTGCACTTAACGCCTGCGACTGCGCCGGTCTGAGCTTCTGCTGCGACTACGACTTCGTCGATCGGATCGACTGCAACGGTCACGCTCCCGCTCGCTATCACGTTCACAGTCTCCATTGCGACCACCTCGATCACGCTCACGGTCTCGGTCGCGCTCACTCCGACCTCGGTCTCCGTTGCGATCTCTGTCCCGGTCTCTGCTACGACTCCGCTTCCGGCGGTCGCGACTGTCATCGCGACATCGTCCGTCCTTGTCGTCTCTGTCCTCTCTACGGTCGTTCCTGCTGTCCCTCTCATTGAGTCCGGAGCGTCGATCCGAATCCTGTTCCTGTTTCTGGTCCTGTTTCTGGTCCTCCTTTTTGTGCTTCTTCCTCTTCTTCTTCTTGTCTTCTCCTGGCAGCGTCGACCTCTTGGTGGCTCCCAGTCCCAGCAATTTGTGTCTCGGCTGCGGCGCGTCGCCCACGTCGTCCGGGTCCACGCTTCCTGTCCAGCCCATACCCCGCAAAAGTGCCGCCCCAAAAGTTGCGACGGGCACCGACTCATACACGTCACTGGTCACGTCCGGAGCATCTGGACGCAGCGCCACATCATGTCGATACTTGTCCACAACGTCCTGCAGCTCGTCCAGCCCCGGCACCGCGTTCTGCTGTAAAATGGGTACTTTTTGGGTCCACCTTGTCGGTTATACCCATCTTGAAACAGCTCGGCGCGCTTCTTCTCCCGGTGCGTGGAGGGGATCACCAGCGTCCCGTCCCTCGCCCCGCTCTCCTCTGTAGCTGTGGCCTCCTGCACGAGCTGCCTGGCGGCTGCTTCCTCCGCCGTCTCCGACTTTGGATCAAAATGGGTAACATTTTGGGTATCCTTCACTTTTGGGTATCTTCGTTCCAGGCGTTGGTCTCCCGCAGCGGGATGACCAGCGGCGGCTGGCCGCTCTGCGGAAGCTCCGCCGGCGCGCTCGGGTCGAAGTCCGTCACGAAAACCTTCTCGGGCGCCTGTGGGGCCGTCGGCGCGGCCGCCGAGAAGCCTGCCGACGCCCCCAGCGGCTTCTTCCGGCCTTTCTTGAGCGCGAAGCCGCCCAGCTTCATGGGAATATCAAATTCTTCAAAATGCGCAATTGGGTACAATACTACATGAAGATGTACCCATATTATAGGTAATACCCAAAATGAATGTATCCATTTGTTGCAGGTGGACAAGTTGTCCTCTACCACGGCGGTGTGTCGGTTTTGCATCACCGACCAAGCCTTCGAATGAAGACAGGCACTCGTTATTTATCCCGATTGAGTACCACTAGCGGCGGGGGCGCCCGCTCACGCGGACGCTGGGTCATGGTTTGTCCCAACCCGTTCCGCTCGATTTGCATCTCGCTGCACTACTCTTCAGTGCCGCCTTCGCTGCGCTCGGCAGCTGGAAGGAGCTGATCAGACCAGTAAGCCATAGAATAATGCTAAACCTAAGATGTATTTACGCAGTGAAAAGTCCTTGGTTTCGCGCAAAGATCCCTCTGTACACTATGGTATTGATGTGCGCGGTGTCGTCTTCAATAGCCGAATGGTCGACAGCAATCTTAATTTTCTTCCTTGAAGTCACATGCGATAGTGCCACGTACAGCTGCCATGCGCACACACTGGTCCTTGTAGACAAATCCGCACACTGTCCAGCGACTGTCCTTGAGCCTGGTGATTGTCATCGCGAACGCCGGAATGACAGGAAACTGCATACGCCGAAGCTGGAACGGAAACTCCTTTTCGTCGTTGATGAAGATGATCCGAGGAATGAAGACACGTTGGTTTTTCTGGGCCCCGTCAAAATGACAGCATCGATGTACCTCTTCGTAGCGAAAGCACTTGCAGCCGCGCCCGTTCGTCAACCCCGCCCCCTGTTCAGGTTGCGTACCATTATGATAGGACTGCCGATCTTGAGCACAATTCGGTGGGGTTGGATTCCAGAGAAGTTAAGAGAGTGCAGAAATTACGGCTTGATGAGCATGTTGTCTGCACCTTTCATAGCATCCACAGACATGTACTTCCGCGTTTCCTCGGAGAGTTGGTCTGCTACTAACTCGTTACTTCGACGAATATTCGCGTTGATCTGAGCTAAAATGGCCCTCCCCGCGAAGTAGTCATCTGGTAGATTATCCTAACCAATGCCTGAATAGACAGCATCGACTAAGGCGTTGAGGCCACGGTCGTAGTAGTCTTAGACAATTGGCCCGGTATCTTCCTCGCGATGTTCAAGATCAGTTAAAAGTAGGGCGAAACTGGAGGCTGGATCTCGTCCGTCTCTGCATCTTCATTATCTTGCTGCACACTTTCAGGAAAAACACACGTGTCTTCCAGATATCATCTGCGTCAATGTCGAGATTCACTGGGTACCGACCCTCGCCGATCTCCGAGAAGATGTTTGAAATTCGTCAGTTTCAGAAGCGCTCGAAGTGCCGACATTAATACGAAAGGTCATCCACGGCGACAATGCAGCTGTGGTGCATGTTTCTCCAAAGTACGGATTAGTTGTGTACGTTCAATCAGCAACAGAAAACAGTTAACTTCAGTGCACTATATATAGATGTATCACTGCGTCCTTTGCGTACCGTTGCGTACATCTTGTATCGATATGATATGTGTCAGCTGGGACAGCAAACCGTATCAATAGCGTGAATGACACGACGATGGCGTCATCTGAATTATCATATCGGTCATCAGGATTTGTTTTGGATTATCCTATAACACCCTTTCACCCTGCGAGGTGCAACATCTCTGCTCTAAATATATCGGTCATCAGGGTTTGTTTTGGATTACCCTATAACACCCTTTTACCCTGCGAGGTGCAACATCTCTGCTCTAAATAAATATAAGAACCGAAACTACTTATAGCATTCCAACCGAAGTGTCTACCGTTGTCTTCATTTTGCAAGTTCGTTTTGTTGGCTCAGTCAGAACGTTGTACTGTATCTCTAGGTGTGATTACACGGTCTGAATGTTTTCAGCGCCCTGCGCCCTGAAATGCTATAGTGTTTGGTTCTATAGTCCTGCATTATAGGTGAGTTCAGATTGGCGTCTTGCACAGACTATAGTCCTGAGTTATCGGTGAGTTCAGATTGGCGTCTTGCACAGTGCTTCTTGCCTAGAAGTAAATTACTGTCCAGTGACATGCAGCACCAATCAGCGCTTCATATACCCCCTCCTATAGCTGTATTGCGGCTCGGCCAGTTTGATATGCTCATCATGTCCAGTACCCTGAGCTTACAGCCAAGCAGCTCTGGTCTACTTTACAGTGACAGTGCCAGCATCAGTCGCTTGAGCGAGTTCCCCCAGCTGTTGTGTGTTGAAGTCTGCACACTGCCTCTCTCTACCCGAACAACAATGAAGCGTTATATCCACAGCTGACACTTTAATTATCTGCTCACTCGTTCCTGTGCTACTCGCGCTGTATTGCGCAGGCTTATATCCTAGTAAAATGTTGTCTTCGACTCACCTTGTCCTTGGCTCCAAGTAGTTTATTTTTCCAACAATTTAGCCCAAGCGCGAAATAATTCTGCTTGTACTTGTGGTTTCTGCAATCTAGTGGTTGCAAACTTTGCTGAGATCTAACACGATGGCACTTGGTTCTGTCATCAAATAACTGGATAGTGGCTTGCTAGCACAGTGTTTGTAGACGTAGTAAGTTGGCAGCGCGAATCGTACCGCTGTATACAACAGCACGCTGTTTCACAGTACCTCGGTGCGTGAATACACGTACTGCTATGAAACCAAATGAGCGTATATGTTGGCTCAGTCTTTAGGCAGTTCACAATAAACCTCAACAGTTGTGTCCGTTGCCACCAGTCTGTGTTATTTTATTAAGTATGATAATGGGTACGCAGTAGCTAAACGTGTGAGAGGATACCATACTTTAGTGAGCAACAGTTCACAGTTCCCGGCCAAAGCAGTTTTACAAAATTTAAAGTGAGTATACTATAGAAAGGTGGCAACATCAGTCTGCAGTATTCGTGACAAAAAAGATAGTCAACAACAAAATGAATGTGTATGTGCACGCCTCAGTCCTTGCTTGACTGCAGATCGACAGAGACAGGAGGCGCCAACAAAATAAATGTGTGTCTGCTCGCCTCAGTCCTTGTTTGATCGACAGAGACAGGTGACGCCGTATGGCAGTGACAGGTAAGCAACAATCACTTATCCGACTTAGTGACATGTGGCCTGTAGTGTATCTATGTGTATAAAACCCATAAAATAGTGGTTACACCCCTGAACCATAATTGATAGTGGCATAGTTGTAGTATACAGTAATCTATATTATCCAATGGGGAGGAGGCCTGGCGGGGTTTGGAAATACAATACTGGGCGGCAAGTCACGTCTCCAACTGTTGTACACGACCGCCAACAGCGCCTTACTATCGCCGCTACGGTTTGACCAATGCCGGCGCCGTTATAGCGGTTTATTTTGCTTTTCAAAAGCGCAGGCCACCGTACCCGACTCGCTGTCAAAAGGCGAGGTTTTGTGTCCCATTTGTAATTTATGAAAGTACCGCCAGGCGACCAGACCCTTTTCCGTTAATCATATCGTTTCGTGCTTCTTCAGAAATGTTTGGCTTTTGTCCAACAGAAAGTTTGGATTTGAAGTGCCAGTCAGCAAGGCAAGTGAATCGCGCCAGGTACCGCGCTCCGCTAAAGTGCGATGCAATAGCGCAGGTTTTATGATTTTTCGTGACCGCTAGCACGCCCACGCTCGTTCTGGTCGGGGGATGTGGGCCACACAATGTAGAGGGTCTCACTTATAAAATGCTATATAAGAGTTACTATGAAGTAGTGGTCGTCAGCGGTACCTATAATGTAAAATCAATTATGACAGGAAAAAGGCCAAGTCTTTATAGTAGGTGGCCATACGTTGACCTTACGATCGTTATGTAGTGTTTTGATCGTTATAGTGTTTTGATAAGATGCACATTTCTGTCTCTTTTGTGATCCAAAATACTTCCGTAAACTCTACTGTATGTGCTTCCGGACAGCCATATTTCACGCGAATTTATTCGAAATAAATTTATTTTCGTTTTGACTTGATGTTGGTGAGAAGTAGGACTTGCTCTTCTTATGGGTATCACTATTTGGGACAAAGACTGTATTGCTTTCAGCACGATTCTGACGGATCCCGGACTTTTGCAGCGCTGAGGTTGAGAAGGACAGTCTCGAGTGAAGTTCCGTAATGAGCAGGAAGTTCAGACCTTACTACCGAGGAACAACAGAAGGGTTGCGCAGTCCATGGTCGAAGACGGTGTAGTACTGCTCCGCGGCTTTCAACACGGCGCCATTGCGAGGAGCTCCTCGCAATGGCGCGTGTTGAAAGCCGCGGAGCTGTACTACACAGAATCTTGGTCTTCAACAGCTTCCGCATGCCTTGCAGCCGTTGCACGCTCGCGGAGGTTGTTATCGTCCTGTATTTCATTCAAGATAACATGAAAATCCTCTCGCCCCTGCGGTGCTGAAGCAAGTGAAGAAGCTAAGGCTTAGGCTAGACTACAAATTGCAGACTGATCAGAGGATCAGCTCGCCGGGCGCGACTTGGCCGAGCTTACAGCAGTCGGAGATAAGCGCGCGCTGCATCACGCGCGACGTGGCGTAGGTGCTCCCAGGCGGCGGTTGATTCCGGCGATGAAGTCGACGTCGAGGTCTTGGCGCTCCACCTGTGAACGAGTGTTGAATACGTACGTGGTGGATCATCCAAACCAACAACCGACCATGGAACTGCGTGTACAGATAGATGCCACTGATCGAGCACGAAGTTGATACCATTCGAGTCACCAAACTCGACGTCCTTGTCCATGAACACCCTGATGAAGCCCACTTGTATGTTGAAGCACACGCGCACGCTCTCGCCGCTGGCCTCCGCTGCGGGATTGGTTGCATTCAAAGAACTAGAGCACTGCACGGAAAAACGCTATCGATTTGACTTGGGCTCCCGTTCCCTGACACCAGTCCGAAAAAGATCTCGATTCCCTGCGGCAGATGTTCCTTCGGAACGCTCGGAATTTAGCCACCACCGTGTGCTCGCCCCTCTCTCGCTTGCTGCGCCACGCTCGGGGGCGCCGCTTCACGCCTTCCCCACCCCGGCCTCTAAGTCCTCGACTCGGCCATGCGCTGCGTCTGGGATTAGATATTACCTATTAATAATCCTTAGAAAGTGTTGCCAAGCCCAGGTCAATGTTCATTTTATGCACGATTATTGGAACTACTTGAGACTCCGCGAAACAAAATGCGACTTATCTGCATTTTGCTGATTTTGAGATACCGGAACGGCCGTTTGAAGTTGGGCCATTCATTTTCGTATCCTAAACACACTAAACACACTTTCGAGAAACAGAGGTTTAACTTTTATGACCGATAAATTACGCGTCAGCCTCTGTCGCCACTTACAAGGAGACCGCCAGGGACGTGAAGAGGGAGCAATGTCTTCAGCGCGTTGTGCCCCACAGTCGGCGGTTGTGGAGTAGGCGGATGCGGAGTCGGTGACCTGCGGAGTCGGCGATAGGCTCGTCAGGCTCTGAGGCCATATCGAGTGAGGCAGACGATAGCACATCGACGACTCCGCAACTGAACCCGCAAACACGATCGAGAAAGACATCGCGGAAGGATACCGCCGAGTGACTGGGCAGTAAAACGATTTGGTGCTTATGTGAGTTCGGGATTTCCAGTGAAACGATTTGACACTTATGTCAAAATCATTTTATTACGTCTTAGACACCACTCAAAAACATCTAGCATGTGCAGTATATTGTTCCAGTCATAACAAACTAAAAATATTTATCTTGCATTTTAAATTTCTCTGGAGTTTTTAGTAATGGACACCTCAATTAACATTTTGGGACAGACTAGGGCTTAAATGACCGCAAGACATCGAAGCATTACGTGGTATGCTTAGTTTCAAAACCAACAAAATGTAGATAAGTCGCATTTTGTTTCGTGGGGTCTCTTTTGGTATACTTACATTGTGGGCGAATCAGAAGAAATTGCCTGTGACGACGCGCTCTTGGGATCGGCGAATGACACTTCTGACAGCGTGACGAGTTGATGGTGAAGGCACTTGTCTGGTCTTTTCTACCCCTGTGCTCCGCTTCGGTGCTCCTCAGCTTTTCCCTTCCCAGGATCGATCGATCAAATGATCGATACCGTGTACATGTACAGTTCTGTTCTCCGGTACAGCATCAGTTCACAACTTGCCACCGAGGGCGCTCTAGCAGAACGATGCGGCTAGGCAACTTTTTGCTGGTGACTGTGGTCACCCTCCTTTCAAGTACGGATGCCGTCTCAGCGGTCGCTGACTTGGACCAATCCAAAATCTCCCCGGTGACTGCAGTCGAGTCCCCCTCGAGCTCACTGCTAGACCTGAAAACGACAACAACAAGAGGTTTTTGAGAATAACCAAAGCAAAGAACGACGACGGCTTGACCTCGGGTGAGGAGAGAATGTTCGTGGGGACACTCAACTCAGTACTAGGAGGGGTGGGATCGGTCGTGAAAATCGAGAAGGTTGCCAAGGTCACTACGGGCGCTGCGAGGCCACTGCAAAAGTACCAGAAATGGATCGATGCCGGACTCTCCCCGTCGGCCGTCCGAGTGGATATCATGAAGATCGAGCCATGGACACTGAACCGTGGGTGGGCGATAGCTAAGCACCCGGACTTTGTTCAGTACGCCAAATTCATGGTCAAGCACGAAATGATCCAGCAGGCCAAGGCAGGTCTAACAGCAGCGACCTAAACTGTCGTCGGGATGAGCGAAATTTCTTTGTTTCGAGTCCGTTAAGACGAGACATTCAGTCAGGAGAAAAGCGATAGGCATTTGTCAGTATTATCTGTTCAGGCTGAGTTCTTTCCATCTTCACTCTATTCGTCTTGGTCGCGACTCCAAATATGGCTCATGCGTCACCAACCCCTTTATTTTAAACTTGCCCAATGCTTCGAGTTTTGATTGTATTGCTGCCTCCGGTCTAAATGCAACCACGGTCTGCCACACCAGCGTCTTAGTCACACTTTCGGTCGTCGATCGGCTGGTCTCCTTGCACTGTGATGGCGTCTAAAGTCACGCCCGAGATGGAGCCTAAACGTCCGTCACTCCCGACCGAGGCCTCTGGTCTACGCTACTCGTCGACGGCGTCGTCAACCATCTTGCAGCAGCAGAAACCGGCTATGACCTTTAGAAAGCGACCGCGGTCGCCGATTGACAGCGCCGCATTTAGTGATGCACAACACAGACGTAAGGCGAAGTTGTTTGCAGCACTGGCGGCGAGGAGGTTGACAGCTCGACGAACTCTGAGCATTAATGAAGAAGTGGGCGAGGAATATATGCGGCGCCTACGAGCGCTTTTCCACGCCAGTGACGCTGACGAGGATAATGCCGTGACTCCGAACGAGCTGTTGGTGCTGCTGGAGCTCATAGGGGAACTCCCTCCGAGGCACGTGTGTTTGGGGCCACGGCCAGCGGTCAGCTAGCACGGCAAGACCCGATGATCACTTTCGATGCATTCTTGGAAATGTGCCGTCCGCTAATTTCACGGTGTGCTCAGAACGTCGTTCACTTCCATCGACTAGTTTCGTGGCACAATGCAAACCGCTGAAGAATGCATTCCAGCGATGTGATACCGACGGTAGTCACGAGATCTCACGAACCGAGCTAGAGATTGCACTGCAAAAGCTGGGGTTAGTTTTCAGCGACGATGAACTAGACGTCATCGAGAAACGGCTTGATCCAAATGGTGACGGGCGAATTGAGTGGAGTGACTTCTTGTACGCAGCATGGCAAGACTCAATGGAACACCCAGGAATCAGCAACTCGGCGCTGCACAAATATTTCTCCGTGGACATTTTTACTGAGCTGCCGTCCTTTATTCATGCTTCTCCAGACCGACCACGACGACAACAGTCTCGAATGAAGTTGAGGCGGGGTGCTGTATCGGGTGAATCGGCTAGGTTTAATAAAGGCTCCGATGAAGCACCGAAGAGCAATCTTTCCCGTATGGAGCGCGTAGGCGTCGAGTTCCTAACACGCGTATCGAGAGAACGCCTCAAACGGGCGAAGCGAGCAACACTTGCTGTGAGTTTGTCCACTCGATTTGAAAAAGAGTCAAGACATCTCACTTGCAGCCGCTTGGTCATGGACATGGCCAAATATCCGAACCTCCTCGTCAGATAATGTTGTTGTCCGCTCAAGGCAATCTTGGTCCGCACTTGAAGACGCAGGAGTCGAATACGAAAGGCATACCTGAACGCAGATATGGTTTTTCCGAGGACACCATGCGTCAGATTCGACGCATCGAATTAGTAGGAGCGTTGCTCGGTGGATTCATCGGTATTATGAGTGGCCTGCTGTCCATTGGACTTGAAACCTTCTTACCGATGGGGTCCGTGATGGAAGACACCGTGGGAATCAACGAGTATGTGCTTCTTGTGAACATCTGCGTGTCATTAGTGGAGGTGACTGCCCTTTACACGACGGCCGTGGTCTTCGCATTCCGAATAACTGTCAGCGCAGGTCTGACGCTGTATCCTCTTGACCACGAGCGTGAATTTCTTGCACGGGCAGTGGCACGAGCAGCACTGCAAGTTGGGCACCGCAAAGATACACTCTTTGGAATGGACCCGATGCGCGGCTCACCGAAACTTGTCCTGCTGATGACCTACCTGGTGTACAAAACCAAACGCTACGTGCTTAAATTCTTGTTGAAGCTGTTCATCAAGCGTGTGTTGTGGCGCGCAGCCGCACGATCGGCTCTCAGCGCCATCGTTTTACCCATGCAAGGCCTTTTGAATGTCTGGACGCTGCGTCGAGTGCTACGGAACTGCCGAATTAATATCCTGGGCCCGCCATGTGCCATTGCAGCACTCGAAACTTTTCTGCTTGAGGATGCCTGTTTCTTGCCAACCCAACGCGTAGAATATATGCGCGTTCTGGGCTGCTGCCTGGTATGCAAGCGGGTCGTGCATCCGAACGTCGAGACTATGGTTGAGCACTTACGCCACCGGTGGATGAATCCAGACTCCTGGCCAGCCACTGACGAAGGATGCACTTGTCTCTTGGGCTCAGTCGAACCGTGTACGACTCATGTGCTGGACGATGTGAACCTTTTCCTCGACAGTCTGCGCAGAATAGGCGCCACCACATCCGTAGCGATGTCACTTTCGCGCACAGCTTCTGCGTCGTCCTTGCTTCTCCTGGCGCCATATCACCTTCGCAATGTTTTCTTTCTGCTTATTGTGGCTTTAGTTATCGATGGCAGCTTGGACTGGAACGATCGGCGCTTTTACGTGCGCGTTTGCCAAGCTGCAGGCGTTCAAAACCATTGGAGTGGCGTGCTTCAGCTAAAAGATTCGTTCGTGCAGGGTCGAGGACTCGATGTTGACTCAATTTTCTCGCTTGTACAGTTTGAGGAAGATGTGGATCACCAGGATGCTCGCGATTCAGCGAGTGTGCCGTGGCGAGAATCGCTCTCGTACTTTGGCAACCGCATAGCAAGACTGCTATCTTGTTAGCGTGGTGAATTTCACGATTGCATAAAAACTGGATGGCTGACTATTCCGCTATCTCCTATCGGCAAGCTCCTAGAGACAGTGGCCTGTGGGGTTTGAGCAAAACGATGGTGATTGAAGCAAGACCGTGCTGAAACATTTTTGGTCCATGACTTTCGTGATGTAAAATCTGCGAAGTCGTGGACCGATAACATTTTCAGCATGCACCGCAATGTAATGCGCGGTGCATGCTACCAGCTATAGTGTCACGAGCACAGGTGAGCCACACGGGGGCCGACCAATAAATGCAGATTGCAAAACAATCTTAATGGTCACAAAACGAGTACTAGAGCTACAACCTGGTTCCGGTAGCTTGTTCGTCAACACATTGCATAGTAGCCGGGAATACTCCTCACCAGGAATACAAAAGTGCCTCCAATGACCACCGCCATATTGTGAGTTCTACTCAATGGGCGGTTGGTTAATCGCCCAAGCCCAATCGACCCGCCAATCGCCCAAACTACTTAAGTATAAAAAAGCAGCGAGTCGTACTTAGACGAGAGGTTACTGTGGTACCCAATTGGTGTGGCGCGATCCGCAAAATGACTTGGATTTGTATTAGATCGGTTTTGACTTGAGCATAGAAAAGCCCCAGATCGCCAAATTTCCGGAATTCACAATACAAGCTCTATCGTTATACCCCTCACCTAGGAATACCCAAATATGCTTTTCAGGGGTGCTTAAATAAGAAAATGCCCATTTTGTAGAAGTCGAGTTTTACCAGTCTTTCCGTCTAAACTTCCATCGACAAGCCTGAGAACTTGTACAATAGACTTATTATAGACACATATCTGAAACTTGTGTAGTGTTTTAGAATAGT
>JAAVTI010000156.1:0-30545 GCA_011947335.1 Phytophthora constricta
TGTCCAGTGTCTATCTCAAGATCAGGAGGTCTCAATAGAATTAGGAAGGTACCTACCTTGCGGATAGGCTTGGTAATCTCGTTGGATTCATAGATATTGTCAATATCAACATTAATTACTTTCGCTAATTCAATCAGATCATGATCGGACGTTACTGGTTTAATCAGTTGCGCCATTATTTAATTTTCGTTTCATCTATAGATGATCGTATATAGAACGAATTATTTTAAGATGAGTGACACTCAGTTAGCTGATCAATTTTATACCAATCTTCGCTAAAAGCGGATCCGGAGGTCAAAGTCAGCTCTAACAAGCGAGTACCGTATGTAATTGATATTAACCAAGGATCGTACGCTAATGGCGTTATTACGATTGATGCTACGTCTCAACTAAATGGTGCTGAAGGCTTTGCTTGTTTACGTGATTCATACATCATGCTGCCTTATAAAGTGAGTATGAAGAACACTCATAGCTCTCAAGCTCTCGCCGCCGCTGCTAATCGACTCTCGGCTGGACTTAAATGTGGTGTCTGGAACGTTATTGATGCTATGTCTCTAGAACTCAATGGCAAGTCGATCCTATCGATGACGGAATACAAGATGTTTGCTAACAATCTACGCGTTCAAGCTGAGATGTCGCCTGGTTATGTTGAGAAACATGGTGCTGAGAGTTTCCTATTCCCGGATAGCTCAGGTTCACTACAATGGAGCGCATCTGCTAGTGCCTATGGAGATGGATATTCTAATAATGCTTCCGATTTAACTGGTGCACTATCGGTCGCTTCAACCACGGGTTCTGGTACGATGAGCGCTAATGATGGTTTCGTTAAGCGTTTATTGGCGAATCCACCTGTATCGGGGGCCGTCAATACAAATGGCTGGCCTACTATCGCATCGGGCGCTGCTAATAATATTGCTAATCAGCTTGGACGCGGAGCTTTCGTTGCTGGCGGTACTGCTATTAATACGATTGCAGGAACATGGAATTACATGCTTAAGATTAAGCTAACCGATCTTCATCCGATCTTTAAGGAACTCGATCTAATGGCTAATCCTCAGATTAAGCTACGACTTCGCGTTAATCAGGGCAATTCTGTAATTTCTCTTCCTTACACTGGGAGTGCTAAGGTTATGACTCTCGCGTCTACAACAATTGCGAG
The DNA here is from genome assembly GCA_011947335.1 of Phytophthora constricta. Taxonomy (NCBI): domain Eukaryota; phylum Oomycota; class Peronosporomycetes; order Peronosporales; family Peronosporaceae; genus Phytophthora; species Phytophthora constricta. The sequence continues at coordinate 1,160 of JAAVTI010000156.1, forward strand.
TGGTTCAGTGTGCCCGATTATGGTAGCCTCCTCGTTAACTGGTAGCCCCAATGCAGGTGTTTTACCTGTGGCTGCCGGTCAGGTCACTGTTGCCTGGGGCGCCATTACCAACTCACTTGAGCCTACGATTGATAGCACCTACTTTCCTTTTACTACGACGCGTCTATACGTTCCGTTCGTTGATCTCGAGAATCCGAGCTCGATCATCTCTAAACCTATGAAGAAGGTCAAGTACCTTGATTACTATGCTCAATGGTTCTATCAGCGAGCAGGCACTGGTGTGACCACTACTCAGCAGAACTCTTCGTTCGATTTGCAGCTATCAGCTTCACTTAATAATGCTAAGTATGTCGCTCTTCTTCCGTTCGCTGAAACATCGACCGGTAATTATGCTACTGCTTCTGTTCAGCAGTTTCAAAGCCCGTTCGATTCGGCTCCTTGGACTGTTCAGGCTGGTTCGTCGATTCGCAACTTCAATGTTCGTATTGGATCCAAGCAAGTATTCGACATCTCGTATGACTACGACTTCCATAGTTTCTGTAATGAGTTTAGCAAGCTCAGTGCGATTAACGGTGACCAGACGCCTGAATTAACGAATGGACTTATCGATTTCCAAAAGTGGTCAACTGTTAACCGAGTGCTAGTTGCTGATGTTAGTAGATTAACCGAAGCCGAGGTGCCGCAGAGCCTGCAGGTGATGGGAACTAATGCTTCGTGCCAAGGTGTTAATTTACTTGTTATTGTAGCTCATGAAAATGAAATGACTTCTAATCGTCTCACAGGCGAAGTAGAAAATTATGTAGCTAACTAAGCTCTCTCATGAAAAGAAAAACACTATTTTGACTCGATGAACAAAAAATATTTTTTTAATTTGACGTTTGCAGGTTGTAGTTAATTGATGGTTTCTAACTCTTTGATTAGTCGTGAGCATTTTTCTTTAACGAACTGATTGTTGCGTAACCAATCGAGATATTTGGGATCGACTCTTTTAATATAATCTAGAGTTTTAGTCTGATGGCGACCCCAGGTCATAACGTATTCATCGGTTTCTTCTTTACAATCCGCGAACGTAGTCGTAAGAAAGTCTTTAATCTCATCGCTCGCGTTTAAACTTGGTTGTTTGCTCATCCATCGGCAGTAACTTGGATCGATGGCATAAACCTCTTCAATCGTCTTGTCTTCAAATTTACCAAATGTTAGTGTTGTCATTGTTATCTATATACTGTAGGAGGTAGAGTAATCTGAGAAAAAAAATTATTAGTTAAGTTCGCTTTGCTTAAGTTCGGTTTTACTTTGATAATTCTTCTTCTTTCGAGCACGAATTTCCGCGCGATTCTTCTCATCATATTCTCGCTGCTTAGCCAGTCGCGTTTCCCTTGTTTTCTGATAGTACCGCTTTTGAGCGGCTTTGATTCGCTCTTTGTTAAGTTCGTATTGTTCAGGTGAGTACGCCATCTTACTATATTACTAACTTTATATTTATCAGGATGGAAGAATAAATACTTGGTAATTGAGAAGTTGAAGACACCATGCTTCCATTAAATTATTCATTTCCTCTTTCCTCTTCCTCTGTTTCTCTTTGTGCTCTGTGAGGGTTGTTGTTGTTGAGGTTGTCGCTGAGCTTCAGTAGCAGGAAGCAGCGAAGTCTGCTCGGTCAATTCTTGATGCTGCGCTTCAGAAGCAAAAGTCAGGTCGGTCGAGCGGTTCTAAAACTACCCTAAGATCCAAAAGACGTGGCTCTCACTATAAGGTGGGCGTCGTCAAATCAACGTCTGTTAGATCTCACCGGTTGAGCGGTTCTAAAACTACCCTAATATCGAAAAGACGTGGCTCTCGCTCTGAGGTGGTCGAGAGGTTGCGTCGTTGAAATCGCTGCTGTCCCGAAATAAGGTTTCAGGAATGTTCTTGCTGGTAAAATACGGTAAGGAAAAAAGTGACCGCGTAATGTTCTACGTCATACTACTTATATGTTCGACGGCTTCCAGAGCAACGACGATTTTCTGGTGATCGATATGAATTACGCGTTTGACTGTATCCTGGGGATACCGTGGTTGGCACGGTATCAGCCGGAGATCGACTGGCTGGCCCGATCAGTCAAGCGTCGAAGTGACTTCGATGTGAGCGAAGTGTTTACACACCTGTTGGTCGCTCCGTCGGATTGGCCGCACGACCGAGTCGTTGATAAGTCCTCCACGACCCAAGCCCTGCACAGAGTGAGCGATGGCCCTCTCTGTATGGCTTGCGCCGTGTCGCTGGTTGATGTCGAGAATGATGAGCAAGTATCCTCGCGGCGACGCGATGATGTTGACGAGGTGGTCGAGCGAACGTGGCTCCCGCAGTACAACGAGGCGGTTGAGCACAGAGGACTCCCGCAGCACAACGAAGCGGTCGATCACGAGGACTCCGCGCGAACCGAGACGGTCGAGCACAGAGGACTCCCGCGAACCGAGGTGGTTGAGTAGGAGCTGCTCCCGCGTGTGACCGGCGCGGTTGATATTAGGCTCCCGCGCCTAGAGGAGGGTGATTCGTCGTCCAGCGACAGCGACGTATCTGCTTCGAGCAGATGCTCGAAGCGAAAGAAGTCGAAGCGCCGGCTACTGAAGCCGCGACGTGGCTTCAGCGCGGACGGACCTCAGGAGATGGAGTCTGTCTGCGCACTCGAATACGTAGAGGGCAGCCCACGTCGGAATCGTGCTATCATGGTCGCGAGTCCTCCTCGCGACGCCAAGTCGATCACGAGGCTTCCACAGCTTTCCTGGAAGCATTTCTTGCGTGAAGGCCGGTGATATCGAGCAGGCGTGTCTGATCACCGACGCTGCCTCGTCGACTCATGAATTCAACGCTATCAGCAACTATGACACATCGGCCCGTCCCCAAGGTGCCGAACCGAAGTCGGCGCGCGAAGAGCGCTTCGCAGCACAATCGTGGGCGCCACTAAAGCAGTCCGGAAATCCCGTGTACGCGCTCGCCTGCGAGTATGCTGACGTATTTCCCGAAAAGATACCAGCTGAGCTTCCCGCTGATCGAGGCGTTCGACACGAGATCGACCTCGTGCCGGGGCGAAGTACTGCGAAATGCGGCAGTGGCCGCTACCGCGAGATCAAGTCAAAGCAATTGACGAGTTCTTCGAGGGTCGTCGCAAGGCTGGACATGTGCGCGAGAGTATCTCGCCACACTCGAGTCCGACGTTCTATGTGATGAAAGCCACTGGCGGATGGCGCATTGTCCATGCTTTTAACAAGTTGAATGATGCCACCATTCCTGCACAAACGCCGATTCCACGGAAGGACATGGTTTTGGACTCCATGTCAGGCAGCGTGATCTATAGCGCAATCGATCTTACGGATGGCTTCTACCAGATCCTCATGAGAGAGCGATATTCCTCCCGCTGCTGTCAGCACTCCGAGTGGCATGCTCTGGGAGTGGCTCGTGATGCCACAGGGTCTGAAGAATGCGCCTGCTACGTTTAATCGAATGGTTTCTCACGTGCTGCGGCCGCTCCGCGACTTTGCGCCGAGCTATTTCGACGACATCTTCGTTCACAGCCGCGCTGAGACAGATCTCAGCGCTGTCGAGGTCCACTTACGACACTTGAGGCAGGTTTTCCAAGTGATGCGCGAAAACGAACTATACGCAAACTTGAAGAAGTCTGTTATCTGCGCACCGGAAATCCCTGTCCTTGGGTGCTACGTGAGCAAGAATGGTGTCCGTGCTGATCAAGAGAAAGTCTCGTCGATCTATTCTTGGCCGACACCCAAGAACCCCACGGAACTACATCAATGGCTGGGGCTGGCTAATTATCTCCACAAGTACACGAAGAACTACGCCGGCTTGATCCAGCCGCTGTCGTCGCTGTTGAAGAAAGACGCTACGTGGTCGTGGCGTCCTGAGCACCAAGACGCCTTCGATTCGGTGAAGAAGGGTCTCGCTAAGGCCCCGATACTGGTGCTTCCAGATGACTCGAAACCATTTCACGTTGTCTGTGATGCCAGCGAATTTGCCATCGGGTGCGCGCTCATGCAATTTGATGATGAGGGCCACGAACGAGCCGTGAGCTACCAGTCACGACAGCTGAAACCAGCCGAAAAATTACCCTGTCCATGACAAGGAGCTTCTCGCGATGCGCTACGCTCTGATTAAATTCAGAGTGTGCCTGCTCGGCGAGCAGACGTTTGCCGTCTACACGGACCACGCGTCGCTGCGCACCGCGATGAAGAGCCCGCATCTGTCACAGCGTATGGCACGTTGGCTGTCTTTTTCGCTGAGTATAATTTCGTTGTTCATTACAAACCCGGCAAGAATAACATTCTTGCCGACGCGCTGTCACGCCGCCCTGATTACGATCCAAGACGCGAAAAGGGTCATCAGATACCTGACGACGACGACGAAGATGAAGATTGTGCCTGCTGCGTCGCTCTTGGTATCATCTCGACGATTTCAGCTCCAGTGTTACCACTGCGTCAGCAGATCGCTGAGGCGTACGGAAACGACCCGTTCTACGCGACCATTATCGCGCATCTTCGCAATCCTACCACGGAGTCGATGAAGAAGTTGACGCGTCCGACCCGCGACCACATCGAGCGATATGCACTCGATGGCCCGTTATTGGCATATACGATGGACCGATTCGACTCGCCGCGTGTCGTCATACCAGCTGATGACGACCTTCGTGCTCGCTTGGTCCACGAATACCACGATGCACCGTCGGCGGTCATCTCGGCCGCGAGAAGACGTTCGGTGCGCTTTCTCGAGACTTGCTACTGGCCTCGCATGTATAAGTGGATACAGAAATGGGTCCGTTCCTGCGAGATCTGTCAGCGCGTCAAGCCTTCCTCTTCGTACTAGGCTCCGCTTCGTCCGTTGCCCATCGCCAGGAGGCGTGGCGATCTGTCAGTATGAACTTCATTTTCGGGTTGCCGCGGGACGACCAGGGGCGCACAGGCGTCCTGGTCCTCGTCGATCGATTCAGCAAGATGGCGTCTTGCTCCGGTCGCACCCCAATTACAGCGGAAGACACGGCACGTCTCTTCCTCGACCTTGTATTCCGGCATCATGGCCTGCCGGAATCTATCGTTTCCGACCGTGACCCGCGATTCACGTCCGCGTTCTGGGATCGGCTCTTTGAATTGCTTGGTACACGCCTGTTGATGTCGACAGCGGCCCATCCGGAGACGGATGGGCAAACGGTGAGGTCAATCGTGTGCTTGAGGACATTCTCCGCAGCTACGCCACCTGCTTTGCCACATGGAGTAACTTCCTGCCACTCGCTGAGTTTGCAATCAATAACGCCGTTCATGCGTCAACGGGGTTGCCGCCGTTCTACGTGAACGCGCGACATCCGCGCGGTCCTGCGGTGCTCGCATTCAGTGTGGCACATGGGAGCGTCGGCTTCACTCTTGGTGGGGAGGAAATGAAGGAGCGCCGAGTAACTCGGCGCTGGTGTCGAGTGAAGCTGGTGCGCACACGAGCACTGCCCGTAATGAGACTGACGGGATATCGCATTTTATACCACCAGCACCGGTACCTGGTACCGGTACATCCGGGATTGTGAAGTTGCCAACGCCATTGCTTCACGGACGCGCTCGCATACTACAAGTGCCACGAGACCAAGTACGGCCTTGCCTCCTTCGCTGCCTGACGCGACGAACAACGTCGCGTCTCCAGTCCTAAAGGAAACTGCTTCACCGATCAACTCCGCCGCAGTGTCGGAGTTTGTATTACATCGTCAAGCCATCACGAGGTTCGTCCGTGACGCGCTGCAAGCGGCCGTGGATAAGCAGAAGGAAAATGCAGACAAACGGGGTCGGAAGAACACGGCTGTCTTCCGACGAGGCGACAGAGTCTTGTTATCGACCGATGGTATTCAATCATCGGCCCTGACGAACTTAGGCGCGAACAAACTCGCTCCAAGATTCACTGGTCCGTTCAAAGATGCAAGTTCATGGAGATGCCTACATGCTAGACATACCAACGGCGATGCGCCTACACTCGACGTTTTACGTCGGGCGCCTTAAGCTGTATCGCCCGGCGGATCTCCCTGATCTCCATCCGCGCGACCGCGGGCGGGCTCATAGTCCGACATCCCAAGCTTGCGACGCTGACGACGACTCGGCCCAAGACCTCTCTGCTCGCGCGTCGGCACGTTTGCCTGTGGTGAACCAAACGTGGCCGTTTCCAGCCGTCTCAAATGTTCCACAAGCTCTCAACGACCGCGCTGCGCTCGTTGAGCAACCTCCGTCGCCGCGCTCGCGTCCTCGTGAGCGCTGTCCGCAATATTCTGCGCCTCCAGCGCGTCGTCCCTCGCCTGCTGCGCCTCCGCCATCATCATTCGGTACTGCTCCAGCGTCAATCGCTCTTGGTGATGCGACGACTCATCGCCACGAGACGCCTCAAGATTCGGCGAAACCGACGAAACCGGCGGCCCTTCAGAGTGATCTCTCTGAACCGACTGCTCGCCCCGAAGGCGCGACTTTTCGCCGTGATGGTCTGCCCCCGCTGATTGACGCGTCGGACGCTCGGCGCTGGATTGCCGAGCGTATCGTGGATCACGATACGCGTCCCCGCCGTGATGTTGGTATCCGGACGGCGAGTAAGAGACCGCGTTCCACTGAGAAGCACTATCGCGTCTGCTGGCTGGGATATTCGCCAGCGGAGGATATGGGAACTGCGTAGCCGCTTGATGGAATATATCCCTGATGTGGTAAGAGAATATGAGGCCTCGCTCGCTCTGGTGACCGCGAACGATGTCGGGTCCACTGCCCACGATCCCGCGAGCGACTGTGCTCGCGGCCACGCGATTCAGTCCCATAATTTTCACCGTGACGACCCGAGAGCGATTGCGACTGTCTGAACGTCCGCGGTCGCGCGAGAAGTCGCGGCTCCGCCTGCCGTGACTACGAGAACGATCACGACCACGGCGGACCTGCGCCTGCGTCAGCTGCGAGAAGAGCGCTCGTAGCGCCCGATCTAGCGACGCTCGATATCGTTTAGGGGTCAACGACGAACTTGGTCGTCCCACTCAGCCAGTGTGGGTCGCTGGCGGGACGCGGAACATGTCGAACAGCTTTCCGCAGATGAACGAAGCAAATGCGCCACTCCTCGTTCGCCGCGCCGCTCCTCTCGTGCCTCAATCCATGACGTGAAGGCATTGCCTTCACGTCGTACCGCGTTCCAGCGTCGTATGAAGGCGCACCACGATCGTTGCAGAGCGTCGTGCGTATACGAGTGGTCCGTTGACTTGTTTCTCACTGCACGATAGCGCGCGAAGTATTCTTTCATGGCTTCAAGCGACTCGGGTCCTTCGGCGCCGTCAAGATTGTACAGTTCCCACGGCTTGAGCTCAGGGTCCATCTCGTGAGGCGCCGAGACAAGTCTCGGCGCCGGGTTCAGCAACGGATGCCCGTCTTCCCTGTCGCTCTTGCTCGCTCCTGTCCCGCTTGATTGCTCCATCGGTGCTTGCGTTGTGTTCGCTCAGCTGCGCGCTGCCGAGCGGCCTCGACGATGGATTTACGGTTGTGTTCTTCGGAGATTTCTGCGTGTGCGCTACATCACGGTAAGCGCAACTTAGAGGGGGTGATGTAATGGGCCTCACCCTAGTTACATATGTAGATATAATCAGTTACAAAAGTAGGCACAAAAGCAGGCGGCAAGCGCGTGCTGTGTTGTCACTCTCTGATTGGCTGAAAAGTGTTACTTCAGCCAATCAGGAGTTGACCTGCATTTGAGTGGCTCACATGAGGCCAGGCTCTCGCCCTGGGCCTAATCTAAATCAGAGTTGAATTTGCCCCAAACATAAGACTTGAGTTCATAATATTGACTCTTAATCTATAGTGTACGCTAGTAACGGTTGCTCTTGCCCCGTTATAGCTCCTACCTCAATCGCGGGTATCAAAGCCCGGGCGCGCTCCAAACAAGAAGCGAGACCTTGTTAGAAGGCATCTATGACTCTTACAGCAATATTTTGGACCAGATCTAATGTACAACACCCGCGACTTCGAACTCGCTTCAGGATGACTCAACGCTTGTTCGTGCGAGTTCTAAAAGGCGTCGTGGAGACGAATCCTTACTTCGTACAGCGGCAAATACTGCAGGTAAATAGGGCATATCTAGTTTGCTCAAACAGAACTTATCTTTCTCCCTGAGAGTTTGATAAAAACCTCCTTAACTCGACCATAGAACTCCCCGCTGCACTGGTTAATGCCAACTCTTCCGTCACCGCTTATCTCGAGCCAAACTTCACGCAGGACCTTGTCTTCGATCGAACGGTAGTTTCCTCATCGGGCGCTACCACTCATTTTGACTGATCAAGAATTACACGCACGTCTTCTGGTGACACGGGATTTCACCGTGATTCCCAGAAAGAAGATGCGCAAGTGAAGATAGAACCGGGGAGTCAAGCGTCGACGGAGATCGGATTGCCGACGACGCCGCTGAATCAAGCAAGATCCGTGGATCGGCAGAGTTTCGGGAGGAGCCTCTGTCGACGGAAAGAGGAGGTCCGGATCCGGACCTGGCAGATAAAGCTCAACCTCCTCCCTATGCCCCCTGGCACCCGCGGATCTTGACTCGCATCAAGATCCGCCGGATGTATATCCTATGGTGAAAACCGAAGGATCCACATCCACAAGTCCGCCAACCTCGCGGAAGAAGAAGGCCGCCAAGTCCAAGACTGGGGAAGAAAATGAAGGCACCAGGCTCTGAGGACGAGGATCATCTCAGATCCAAGTCGTTGACTGAGGAACAACTCGAAATCGCATATCACCGGAAGGAACTTCGAACGTTTATGACCATGAACCCAGTGATGAAGATAGTGCAGTTGCATCTACTTGGTAACTGGAAGGGGCCTGTCAAGGCGCCACCAATGGTGACGAACAAGCTGGGAGCGGTGAAAGCTCTGCTGCGTCTGATGGAGGAAGCTGGCATCGTGACACAGGCTTTCCAGGCGGAGGATCTCTTCGACCTGGAATATGACGCGATCCAACTCGCACTGACGACTCTCTACGAGAAGCTGACGTTGGTGGTTGGAAGCGCGCCTGTCACCAAGGCCGAGCATCCAGCACCGTCGCATGCAGTCAGGACCCGCACGGAGCTATCACCCCGGATCCACAGTCCAGTATATCATGCTGGATCCTCCCACTACGCTTCGGCGACATCGAAGGTGGACTCCAATAGCTCTGATGCTATGCCGCGCATGACGTTGGGCCCCTCAGGTGAAGAATATCTGCGCTCTAGTGTGGATCCCGTCATCAGATCCCGCGGATTCACTCCACCTGTGGATCCGAACCTGATTGCCGCTCCTCAGCAGGAGTTACCAGGAAACTTGGAGTCGTTCTTCAACGCGGCGATGACGCGCTTCCTCAAGGAACGTCAGATAACGTCGATCCCACGCGAACACCAGGATATCGACATGGCTTCAGTCGAATCGCCGGCTGAGTTCGATCCTGATGACCTTTGGATCCCGACGCAAGGACGTGCCGCAGTGGCGACCGCAACCATGGGATCTGGTGTCACCAATGGATCGTCCGTGATCCAACGCGTCCGAATCTCCGCCGTATCTGATCTGAAGGAGTTCAATGGCAAGGATGCGGATGAGGATCGCGCTCGAGCTTGGATCAGCAAGGTCAAGTCGGCTTTCTTGAGGGATCAAGCGTCGGATGAGAATAAGTGCCTCACGTTTGGAGACCTCCTAACCGGACCAGCGCGCAACTGGTACCGCCAACTCGGCCGATCCACGCGTAATAAGTGGAAGGATCTGCTCAACGGTTTCCAGATCCAGTACTGTGGATTAGGCGTCTCGGTTGCTTGGCAGTACTATCATGCACGAAAAAGGTCAGTGGAATCGCCACTGGAGTACTTGCACCGGTTGAATGTCGCCGGCCTGCGGGTGCATCTCCAAGTCAAAGATGGTCCAGCAAGTATCCGCCAGGAACATGTGGATCACTTCATCGAGACTCTGGATGACAGGGACCTCGCGGATCAACTGACCTTATTGAGGCTGGAAGATGCCGATAAACTGGAGGCAGTCCTACGCGCTCGCGAGAGAGCAAAGATCCGCCAGAAGAAGCCCGCGTTTGGGTCCAGCAAGTTCCGCCAGAAGGTGTCCCTCCTGCTCGGGCTACCGCGCCAGCCGCACCGGCCCGTGCGATACGCTCAATTCAGATCCAAGGTGATACCAGTGGATCAGACGGTGAGTCTGATGAGTCTGGATCCGAAGACGATCTACGGCGAATCTACCTGGCGTCGACTGAGAACCCACTGCAGGCAAGGCCGGATGTCGAGAAGTCCAAAGAATCGGGAAAACCTGAGTCCGCGATGAGAGATCCTACATCGGAGAATCAAGGATCCAATGCCCATTACCGTGGATCCAATGACAACCGGTGCTCTCACTGTGGATCCATCAAGCACACGGATCTGGGATGCTGGAAACGGCTCACGTGCCAGAAATGCGGGAAGCGTGGACATCCATCTGACCGCTGCCTCTTCGTCTGCCGGGGATGAGGTGAACTCCACAACGTCGGCAAGTGCCCGATGGAGGAGTTTTATAACATGATCCGCCAGTGGTACAATCCGTCCAAGCACGCAGGCATGTTGCCTGCTACCGCCGAGAAGATGTTAACCTAGGACGCTCGCCAGATTTGAATCTGGTACGAGCCGAGCGTTCTACGTATTGCATCTATGCATTTGTTGACAAGCGATCGGTGGATCCAATTAGCGTCAAGCAAGTGGATCTATTCGATAATACACGTGATCTACATGGAAAACGTACTGCTGTTGTCTCAGGTTTCCGCCAAACTGATGAATATCTTCGATCCGATGTGGTAATGTCCCTGGATCTCCTACCTGGAGAGTCTCGTGGCTACTGGAAATACCACACCCCGGATATGATGTTTAAGCAGGCGAAGACGACAGGCAAGACTCAACAACGAACAGTCTGACTTACTATGTGATACCGGCGCCGAAGTGTCCATCTTGGACATTACCTTTGCTCGTAAGGTTGGGTGCTACATCAATGAAAGTCAAACGTTGGGATGTGTGGAATTGGTGAGAGTGCATACACCACGGAAGGCAGGACAAGGATCAAGATCACGCTAGCGGGATACCTGGCGTATTACTTCGACGTGTGGGTCGGATCCAATTTGGGTCAAGACGCCATCCTGGGTATGGACTTCATGGTCCCGGCTGGGATCCGGTTGGATCTGGCCGATGGATCTGTTTGTCTACCAGTCGAAGTGCGGATCCAGCTCAGTGGCCGTCGACAGCTCTTCAGCGATAAGGCTCGATCCTTGACGCTGGAACAGCATTTGGAGATCCCGGCCGGCGGTTCGGTGGAGCTGCCTCTGCGTCTGAAGACATCGGACCACGAGAAACTGTGGGTTACTCGCGGTGAATATTGGGTACCAACGTTAATTCAAGGCCCAGGCCGGATCCGATACATGAGACTTACCAACATCGGCGACCGGAGGCTGATCCTTCACCGCGACGAGCGCCTGGGGATGTGGCTTGCTGGGGACAGAGTCCCGCGCCTGCAGGGGTTTATCTCCGTTGGGTCTCGCCGGTACCTGGAGTGGCAGAACCTCGCGCTGGAAGCGACGGCCGAGCGGCAGTCCGAGGGCGGAACGGCCCTGAAGTCTGAAAGCGAAGCGTTTCCGGCTGTGGAGAGACATGATTATGTGACACCACGGAAGATTCTTCGAAGATTCTCTGTGGCGACGATTCAGCAGGGGCCATCTGATCTGCAACCTGATTTGGAACATAAAAAGTACACCCTGACTCACCTTCAACCGAAGTGTCCCGCCATGACGTGGATCAAGCAGCCATCGACAGGCAGGCTAAGTCACCGGGTAAGCGCTTGGTAAGCGTAGTGGAAAGTGTGTCCGCCCTCAGCAGGAGTCCCGACAGCGAGCGACGACGCGACTTGTGGATCCGCGGCACTCTACCAGAAGAAGGTTTGACTGAAGAAACAGCTGTTTCCGTAGAAGCATCTAGTATCCAGTCGCCCATCTTGAAGATCGTGGATCCATGCAAAAAAGAGACATCACTGGCGAAGTAGCATCCGTGCAGGAAGATATTAAGGATTGCTCGCCAGTCAAAGGTGACCCAAAAGAGGTACCGAGCGAGGAGGTCTGCTACCGTGAAGGAGGGGACCTGTTTGCTGAGGATGTGGAAAGTCAAATGGCTGTGTTGCCAGAGGTGCCGGCCACGGCCGAGGAAGTGTCCATTGAGGATATACAGGTGGGGGATCCGGAGATTAATACCCCGGAGGAGATCAACCGCTTGCGTCAAGTCATCTGGAAGTACAGGCATCTTCTGATCGGGAAGGGCAATGCCTTTCCGCCAGTCGCGATTGGTGCTGTGTGCGACATTGACGTTGGTGACGCAAAGCCTGTGGCGCAGCGTGTTCGGAAGGTCGCTCCCCAGTATCGCGAGAAGTTCTCGGATCTGATCAAGGGTCTACTTTCAGCCAAGATCATCCAGCCGTCCACGTCGCCGTGGGCTTCCCCTATAGTGGTGATCATCAAAAGAATGGGATCGACATCAGATTGTGTATTGATTATCGACTGGTGAATAGTCTGACTCGGCTGATGGTGTACCCGATGCCGCTGATTAACGAGCTACTCGAGGATCTAGACAACGTGTTATGGTTTTGCTCGCTGGATATGGCCTGCGGCTTCTGGGTAGTGTCAATGACGGATCGGGCCCGAAGGATCTCAGCCTTTATCACTCCATTTGGCCTGTTTGAATGGCTGCGTATGCCTTTTGGACTCAAGAACGCCCCGCAGATCTACCAGAGACTTCTCGATAACGCGCTGTACGGATTCTTGAGGATCCGTCAAGGGGTGGATCTACAAGATCTCGTAGACTTATTCGCCATGGGAGAACCAGTCAGTCCAAATGAGCCGTCGGTCCTGGGCAGAAGATCCTACATCGACGATATTCTTGTCACAGCGGGATCCTGGGATCTACTATGTGAGCGTGTGAAACTACTGCTGGAGGCGTGCGACCGCTGAAATCTGTCATTAGTGTGGTCAAGAGTTACTGGGGATTTCGGAAAGTGGAATACCTCGACCATCGAGTATCTGGTGACGGCCTCGAAGCAAACCCCAAGGATCTGCATATGCTGGTAAATCTACCGCTCCCGAGTACACTCCGAGCGATGCAATCCTTCTTGGGCACCTTAAACTATTATAGCCGCTTTATCGAAGACTTTGCGGTTTATGCAGCAGTGCTCTATGAGTTGCGAGAGGTGGATTTTGCGGAACGCAGAACGGATACCACGATACCGTCACGTGTACTTTTGGATCCAGTGGGATCGGTAACTGATCAAACTCAGAAGAATGTGGATCCGACGACTTTGGATCCAGTGTCAGATCCAGTTGAAGTGGGGCCTGAAGTAGTGCGAGACAAGACGAGAGCCGAAGCTGCATTCAGCATGATCAAGACCAAGATCGCAGATACGCCGGTGCTTAAGCATTTCGATCCAGATCGACAAGCTGTCGTGGTTGTCTATGCCAGTGAATGGGCGATATCATCATCCCTCATGCAGGATCACGATGGAATGTATGAGCCAGTGACATTTACTAGTCGGACGCTCAAACAGAACGAACTGAATTACGATGTGGTCGAGAAGGAGGTGTTGGCTTTACTTAGGATCCTAGACATCTGTCACACGATCCTAATAGGCAGATCCGTTCGAGTGCTGACGAGACATTCGAATCTGGCGTCGCTTGTGCGTTCAGCGGGGTTCCAAGGACGTCTAGGTCAATGGGCCGCCCTGCTATCTCCTTGGACGCTAGAGATCATCAAGTGCACGAAGGGGGAGGATGAGATCCTAGGGGTGGTTGCCGCTAGTATTACGCCTAGATCCAAAGTGGATCAAGCGTTAATAGCTATCGCCCCGAAGAAGGAACCCCGGAGACCGATCCAAGCTCCAGTGCCTATCGTCGGACCTAACGAAGAACTGTTAGTTGTCAGTTTCGATGGATCAGCAAGAGTGAAACGTGGTGGGAGCGCCTTTAGCGCGATTGTGTGGAAGTTGCCTGAGTGGAGTGTTGTCATGGCAGGATCCAAGTTTGTCGAAGGCCTCACTGTCAACGAAGCCGAATATAGCGGCTTGCTATTATGCTTCGACCTCCTGGATAGTTTCAACAGGGGGCGACTAGTGATCTGCGGTGACTCCAACTTGGTAATACGCCAGATGCGTGGTAAGATCGAATGCAAGGCTCCCGGATTGACGTTGCTGCGCCAGCGAGCCATGGATCGACTGAAGAGATGGCCGGATCACGAATTCCTGCATGTCAAACGCGACTGGAATCAGAGTGCTGCGTTGCGAGACGAGAAAGGATCCACCGTGGAATCGGAGCCGGACCGCCAGAACCTGGTGACGCTGAACAGATTAGATGAAGTGCTAGTTCACCAGTCCGAAGCCACAGTGGTTAAGCTTGCGCCAGTTATTACCAGGTCCCAGGGTGCACTAAACCGTGAACGCGGATCCACTCGAGATGTTGGATCTGTCCAACCTGCTGGATCCACCTCATATCCCAGGGTATTAAGTGAAGAAATTGTACAACAACTTCGTGTTGAGAGGATCCTTCAAGCCCAAGATGAGGAGACGTGGATCACGGGCATGAAGAAGTATATCAAGGGTGAAGTTGCGGATCTAACGAGGGAAGAGGCAAAATCCTACGGCAATATTGCTATGGACTATGATCTGGATGAAGATGGGCTGCTGTTTTATTGCCCACCTACCAAGAAGTTAAGCGAAGACCGAGATGGACTGATGCGGTTGGTTGCTCCGGAGACTCTTCATGAGGACATTTTGCATCACTATCACTAGCCTGGAAGGTGGTCATCAAGGAATTGGGCGGACCTACCAAAGGATCCGCGACCATTTTCATTGGCGAGGTCTCTATCGAAGTGTGCAGAAGCATGTGGGACAATGTGTTGACTGTGAAACAGGAAAAGGACGGCCTACGATCCGAGGTGAATCTCCTGGGAATATGAAGGCGACACCGAGTTGTTAATCTGGGTGGATCTATTTTCGGGTTACGTGATTGCGAAAGCCAATTCATCAAGGACTGCTCAAACTATAGCCGAATCATACGAGGAGTGTGTATTCCGACGTTTCGGTGCTAGTGAGGCGATTCGGCACGACCGCGAACCCGGTTTCATGTCTGACTTCTTCAGATCCTTCAACAAGATCTTAGGTCAACGCCAGCAAGCTACGATGGCGTACCGACCGCAGGCAAATGGAACAGCCGAACGAATGGTGCAGACTATGACTCGAGCTCTGAAGATGTATGTCCAAGATGTGGATCAACGAGATTGGGATGAGTATGCCGAACGTCTGACTTTCGCCATCAACACGGCGCAAGATCGGATCCGTGGCGACACTCCCTTTACCTGGTGCATGGCTGGGACCCCAGATCCACGTTGGAGCGACGCTTCCGGTTGGATGCACGCGTCACAAAGACAGTGATCCACGCCGTTGGCGGTACAAGATCCAGAAACATTACCAGCAAGCGAGAGAGCAAGTCAACAGTAGACTACGTGAAGCTATTGCTGATCGAGCTGACCGTTACAACGATGAGATCCAACCTCATGAGATCCAAGCTGGATCGAAGTCTGGCTCTTTTTGGATCGAGTGAAAGAAGGATATGCTCGCAAGCTTGCTCACATATGGCATGGGCCTTTTCGTGTGACAGAGATGATTAACGAGTTCTCGGTAAGGCTGGAAATTGCAGGATCCAACTATCATTTGTTCCCTATCGTTCATGTATCCAAGCTAAAGCCGGTCAAGATGTTCCCGGACCGACCACGAGCCGCTCTAGATGTGACCGAGGTCGACCGAGTCGACTTCGACGGAGCACTACTACCTGAAGATAGCTGGATCCAGAATCTAGCGGACGATGAGTACGAAGTGGATCGAATTACGGATGTGAGATCGGGTCGGCGAACGAGATATGGCCGTACGTACCGAGAGTTCGAGGTGTACTGGAGAGGCTATGAAGATCCCACCTGGGTGGATGAAGCCGACCTTAATTGTGGAGCGTTGCTGCACGACTTCTTGCAGGATCGCGCGAATCGGAATCGGTTCAACGTGGTGCAGTCGCACGAGGAAGAGTGAGGTGGTGGATCCACAACGACGAGTTGGTCGTTGTTGTGGATGAAGTGGTAGAAGGGTTTGCAGGAAGGCTGCAGACCAGGAGGAATGGGTTGTGTGTACGTGCGTATGAAGGAGATCAAGGTCAACGGCTAATTTCCGGCTGGATCCAATATGGATCCGAATCGTCCAAACATGGAGTGTGTCTGCGGCAGCGCTGTTGTGCAGCTTTGACCCCAGACAGGGGCGGTTGTGGTGAAGCGGATTCCAGGAAAGGCCCAAGCGGGGATCCTGAAGTCACTCAACTGCGGTAGTGACCAAGGGGCCGGAGACATGTGAAGAAAGTGGGATCAAGTGTCCAGTACCCACTGTGCCCATATTTGGGTACACCTTTACCCAGTTTGGTGGATCCAGTACTCACTGTACCCATATTGGGGTACACCATTACCCAGCTGGTGGATCCAGTACTCACTGTACCCATATTTGAGTACACATTTACCCAGTTCGTGGATCCAGTACCCACTGTGTGGATCCAGTGCCTATTTTGGGATTGTGTTTCCACGGCGACTGGTGATGTTCAAGAACGATGAATCCGGCTGGATAGCGGGAAGGATGTGCAGTAAAGGAGTGGCTGAGAGCCAGTAGAGAGTCCGGCACACGATGAGAAGAGATAGCAGTTTTGGGGTGGGATCTCAGGATAGGGAGAATAACTAAAACCATAAACAGAGTTGATTTTGCCTTCTACTACGCAAGTGCCTTCAGGACCAAGAACCGGACACGGGGAAGTATATTGGCCCCATCCGACGTCTACTGTTGCATCTACGCGTTGGCATTACATTGGATCCATCGGATTGTCTGGCCGTGGATCCATTCGACTCTCATTAAGATCCCGCTATAGGAAGCGGCAGATACGAAAAGGAAAAGGCCCCGCCAGGGAACACACCCCAAGGCACCCCACGGCCCTGGAAGAGTCCAGGCCGCCAGATCCAGGTCAGACCAAGTCGACCTGAGGTTTGTATCTACCCCGGACGCGATTTCCGCGCTGCTCCACCCATGACTCCCAAGTCCCGCCAAGACATTCATCTTCGCCCCCACGCGTCTCTTCGTGTCCCAAGAAGAGCCGATCCAGCCCACCGACGGGTACACAAGGTGAGACCAGATTCAGCTGATCACGGATCAATCGGGGAACCCCTCCGTTAGTCGGTGTCCAGGCGCAGATGGCAAGCTTCTGGTTGCTTAATTCAGTTTTTGCGACTGCTGCTACACCACACTCACACGTCGGTTGCTATTCTCGCTGCCAAACGTGGCATCAGAAATAGCTCTGGAGCTCCGATGCTATTTTTCAACGAGCATATAGCATTGCCGGTGGCTCCATCTGCTGCTATTCAGCTGCCATATTTGTCATTTAGCAGGCCGATAGCACTACCGTTGCGGACACTCTAACCCAATCAAATGGATGCTCACGCTTTGAATTCAAAATATGCGCCATAATCCAAACGACCAAGCTTCCCTCACCACCACGTGCTGCACGTATCTGACCTAGGACGCCGCGTATGCAAGCGTTGATTCGATGCGAAATGGAAGCGCATCCGCCTGTCGAAGTTGCAGCGGATCCAGATCAGCCATCAGCACGCAGATGAAGCCACCGACAGCACAGCGTATGGGCATCACCGCTTATGTGCGACGCATGGGAGGACATCCCTGCTGCAGATATAAAGTTACTGGAGGGACGCTGAGTTGTTTGTTGACATTTCCACTACATCTAGGGGTCAAACGAAATTATATTGATGGGAGGTTATGCATGACCATCAGCTCAATCAGATAAGGGACGAGGAGAGCGGTGCCCCCAATAGGGTTATGCACTCAGCCCCCACAAGAGCAGCGTCGTATCACCCAGTGAGTCGACCACCATACTCGCGGACAGGGTGGCCACCTACGCCTTGCACAGACTTGTGTAGGTCTTGAACGCGTCCGACACCCAGCGGTCATGAAACCGGATCGTGAGCGTATCTGTACCTGAGCGGTACATTTGGGTTGCACCACAGGCGCGCAGTGAGTGAGAGCTGAAGTGGCGTGGATCCTTGCCTATTTTGATAGCCGCTCGTTGATAGCGTCTGACACGTCCGCAGTCGCGATGCAGGCCGGTCTTCCGCTGCGGCTCGTGAACACTACAGCAGGAATATCAACGGGTAAGTTTTTCTGGGCTTAAAGGATATTTAATGCACCGAACACGGGGCACATGAATGGGTGCCCAAATCTTGACAGCATTCTTGCAGTGGGAATGCCGCCTTGATTTGTCTTCGAACCAGCCAGGCAAATACAGATCGAGCGGTCGTTAGCCGGGGACAGTGTGGGCCGCCCGTCGACATCCAGCACTGCGACATTATGCGCCCGGAATACGAACCACTTGAAGAAGCCACCGGAAATTGCCACAATCTCTGACCGACGCATCGGGACAAATAACGCTAGGCACATGCCACCCTAAAAAAGCTTGCTCGAAGGGATGAGTCATCGAAAGATGTTGAAACAGGCTTTGGGAGCTCGAGCGACACGGGCGACTCCCGTTGCCGTGAAGAGTCGAGACGGCTGATTCCTTTTAGGAACATGCGGATGTGCGGGTGTGCAATGGGGAATACACGGTCAGATGCAGAGAGGAAATCACGAATACCTTGAAGAACGCCGATGATTGAGTCGCTGGGAATAAGCCCTCCAGAACCAAATCCAAACTGGAAACCGTGCGTGATGAAGTCCGAAATGTACTACACTTGGTCAGCTAGGTGGACACCGAAAAAGAGGGTGAAAGACCTCGGCGCGAAGTCTACGTCTTCCACTTGCTTACCGCGCGGCTGTACTGGTCAAACGTGGAGTCAGAAACCTAGTGAGCTTGGAGATACGCATCTAAATGTCGGTCAGGCCCTGAATGTCTATCGACTGGGAGACCTGCAACCAGTGATGCAAAAGGTCTAATTGTGAACGAGTTTGTACAAACAGATTCCTCTGAACATAAGCTTTACATTGTGCTAGACAAGTTTGAGGTGTTTTTAGCGTTTAAAGAAAGCGCGAAGGGTTCATTACTGTCTAAGAATTATGTTTCCAACAACGTTAGAAATGTGAGAAACATAATCTAGAATTATATGTGGGTTTGGCTGCTGTCTCCGGCCGCCGATTGCAAAATGTTGCATCGATATTAGACAAGTAGTGCTTCCAAAAATTCAAGCGCAGCACATAATTCACCCATCAAGCTCCGCTGTGCACGAAGACCGACCTACGCATTTACTCACTACAGTCATGCTCTAAGCCGCCGCTACGAAGATGACTATAAGGACGCTGCTCTTCTCAACCTCCTTTGGTACCTCTTAGGTAAGGTCATCGGTCGCAGTTTGCCTGCTGAAAAGCCAAGTCGCTGTTCACCCAATATGTATTACTCAGTTCCCTACTTTTATCTTTACGAAGTGCCAAATTTTGTCAAATTTTATTTTAAAGGGGTTGTCTATTCATTCACTTTAAGCGAATGAAATCTGCTGCAAGCCAAGGGGCTTCTCTTTCTCTGATCGGACCGAGCCGTCATCGTGTTCCATTCATGCCATGGCTGTCGCTACATTGAGGCAGTCAACCCCAGCGACTTTACTGTATCATTTGCCACGAGACTTCAACTTTACAGTGTGGAGGCAAACCCGCCGCTACGAAAGATACTAGATGCGCAATCCCAGAGCCAGATCAGCGCAGATAGAGTTGATCAAGTTAAAACCCCACAAGAGATAAAGGTGGCTGTCCCAGGTATTCACGCCTACGTCAATCGCCTACTGCAAATATGGAGCGCTGTTTGTCGGGAAGAGGTCGCGAGCTTGACTAAAGAGCTGTCTTGGCATTCTTTCCGAAGAGGGCTGCTCAAAACGCCAATGGAGATAGCAAAATCAGCCGGTCTGGACTTTATAGACAAAGGCGGGTGGGGTCGTTCTTTGGTGAGCAAAACTTTCAGTTAGGCATCACTCGATTTCGTGAGGAAGCAGTGGAATTTGACATGGCCGTCGTGATCCAACATTACAATGACATGTCGCAACTGGCTACCAAAGCTCCCTGCGTTACACGAGTACGTCAAGCCCTAGATCAGTTTCGAATCAGCGAAAACGAAGTAGCTGCATGGGCACTCACCATTCACGAAGCTTTGCTACACCGCGAGGATGAGACGACAGAAGTGTTGTCTGTCCGTCCGCCGACAGGATCTAGCAGCGTAGACGGACTCGTGCAGAAGCGCTTCTAGAGCAGCAGATCAAGTTGATCAACAGCTTGGCGACGCAGGTGAAATCGCTGAGTGACCGCGAGCAACACATTGACAAACCAGGCATGAAAGCCACGATTTCCACGCAGCTCAGCACCAGAGCTGAGAGCCCATCACCTGAAGACGAAGATGTCGCTTATGCTCCATCACGTCGACAGAATCTGGCCCGAAGTCTCTTGCGTCTGGGTTTGAATGGTACTGCGGTCTGTTGCAAATCAATCACAAAAACTGAAGACGTTATCTTGAGATGAAGTTGCATTCATGAGACCTTTCTTAACCAGCGGACGAAGTGGGTCCGGCTCTTATAACTCTGAGATGTATAAAACAGTTATACCAGCAGTAGCTAAGAGCCAGGAGTAAGACCTTCAGTTTAAACTCTCCAGTAAGTCAACAGACCAAAACATGAAGTCTTAAGTATGGTGTTTAATTTACTTACTTTACTAAAGTATTATAGTTAAAGCAGATACTATTGCCCTGGTAGAGAGTACTCATAAGTAGTTAAGTGCACAGCAAAAAGTAGACGCTGAAAAGTATATGGCCAAGAGCACACACAACAACAAAAGTGCGGTCTCGTCGCTGTTGGATGTCATTTTACACATAAGAGTTGTTAATACTATAACCTTATTATAATATACACTGACAGAGTAAGGACACCAACTGAAATTGTGTATCTGCTCCGATGAAGATGCTAGTAGCAGTTACAGCCGATGCTATTAACAGTTACCATTAAGACAATTATCATACAAAGAATAGTGCAACTAGTCCTGTCCTAACTGATGCCTGCCATCTCTCAAATCCAAGTATATCTGATATGGACTCAATCCCCGACTTCGTTCCCAGTTATTTGCATACAGGCACTTGATAAAACTGTTAAACGTCAAACTTGATGCTGCTTTCGGCTGGATTTGATAGACTTTTATATTGGATTTTGGCCTAATGACCACGATGTGGTGGATTTTCTTGCATACGAAATGTTCTATCATAAGGGCACTAAGGGTATTGCATTACGTCGGTTCGGAAGAACTACGGCTTGCCGTTCAAGGTAAGTAGGTAACAGGTTTTTCTTCACGTGGCATTTACAACGACGATCAACGCCAACTAATCCACCACGTTGAGTTTTACCTTCCGGAGACTGTGTTTTTACATGGCCAACTGTATTCGCACGTATTATATAACATAAATATCATCCCGACCCAGTACAGCTCGATAAATTCATGCATCTACACGAAGAGCATTGTCTACAACGATTGGGTTTTCGTAGTGAATGTAACACTTTTGTTTCTTCTAAATGCGAGTGTGCTTCCTTCCTGCCCAGCGAAGCGGTGAAAACTCCATTGAGAGCTTATCCTACGTTGCTTGACTAAATCATGCTCGGCTTGTCTGTACAACAATGAATTCTTTGTTTGAGACGAGAAAATATGAACATCACCTCCAAGACCGTCAAAAGCACTACAGATCTGTGAGTTGCACCTGGACACAGAAAAAGTTAAACCCCACAATAGAAGTGGACCATGCGACACGAATTCAGTTGTGTGTGACTCTCACAACAAATTTCACCCACGGCCGGGCCATACGCGGCTCTTCAAGCCAAACCTTCTCCGCCAACGCAGATACTCCTCGGACCCAAAGCCCCGCCGGACCCGCACTCGCGCCGTTTGGCTGCCCAAGCACCGCCCGCTTCCCACGCCACCGGCGTCGCTAAAGCCCCCTCTGTGATGTGGCACCACCCGGCAGGGCGGCCAGCTGGCTGCCCGTCTCGGTGTCGCCGAGGGTGGTGCTGACAGCAGGTTCTCCGAGGGCCCTAGAGGCCCACCACAAGATCGATGAGCCAGACGACGACGAACCAAACGATGCCCAGTACGACGGTGGTGACGCGGCCTCCGCCCCACCCAGCGGGGTGGGCGGTGTGGTGCCGGGTGCGGTCGCCCACGCTCGCATTCAGGCAGCTGACCAGGACGATCACGAGCTGGGGACGCTCCAACGACGAAGCCACCCACCAGGATGGCGGCGTCGATGCTAATA
Organism: Phytophthora constricta; assembly: GCA_011947335.1. Lineage (NCBI taxonomy): Eukaryota > Oomycota > Peronosporomycetes > Peronosporales > Peronosporaceae > Phytophthora > Phytophthora constricta. The sequence goes on from JAAVTI010000156.1 coordinate 23,560, forward strand.
ACACCCACAATCGATTGCTGCAGCCTCACCCAGGAAATGCTAGCCGCCCCTGACGCCAGCCCCTCGCCCTGAAACCCAGCTGGACTGTCGCTACCACCGCGGCGATGGCAGCCGTACCCCCAGACCTCGGTACGATGCCGTCTGCACGAAGACGATGTTTCAATGTAAGTGGTTCGCATTTGTTATGGGTAGATGAGTGATGTTGCGCAAACTACTACTGCCTGCCTGTATAGATAGCACTGCATCCACTCCATCAACTGCCATTTGATCTCTGGGCTTTTGTAGACTGCTACTAGCGTTCAAATGCTGGGACTGCTCGAGGAGGACAACCAACCGCTGTCGGTGCAAGTCTAACGGCAGCACGTTTGCATGTTGGCACCCTGCGGTTAAACAGAACTTCATCGCCGTTTCCATTGATCAGCGCACGTTGTTGAAGAGCTAAGATCATGTGAACGCAGGCCGTGTACTTGAGGCTGTACCGGCCCGGGCACATCGCGGAAGCCATATCGACAGGCCCGCTTGTTGCAGGTTGGTTCTCGCCTTCCATTCTTGCGGTTTTCTCTCCAATTTGAGTTGATATCTATATATGTTCTTTCATCTTGTTTTCTACAGGATTGCAGGCGCGGTCGGGTGCAATGTACAGGACGTTCGTGATGCCGAAGCTTAGGTCCTGCAGCAAGACGTCGAGGGTCATGCGCGGCACGATGTACTCGCGCAGCAGCTGCTTGCCTCGAAGAGCTTTCGTCCACGTTAAGTATTCCTGCGACGGCGGTGGCTTCAGCGAGAACGGAGAGACTTCGATGATGCGATGGCGGTAATATGCGCCGAGCTGCGGCAGCACCTCGCCCATCTTGAGCAGGCGATATACGGTGTGATCTCTTTCCAGAGTCCTGTTGAACTGCTTAACCGGGTTGTTCGTCCTAGCGATCCATGCGGTGAGTGGTAGCATTACCAGCGGCAGAATCTCTCGCTTAACCAGACATTTTTCAAGTACGCAAGAAACTTGTGCAGCGCCTGATTCTCGTTTCAGTGAAGCTGGGCAGCCGTTCTCACGGCAGCAAACTCCCCAGAGGTTCTAGTGACGTGCATGCCGTACACATATCGAAGCACCGAGTCCCCAAACGCATTCAGTAGTCCTTTCTTTTGCTCGAACACCTTCGCGACCAGGTGGTAGTAGCGCATGAGGTGCACGTACGTAAAGTCGGCGAAAACCCTTGAAAGAGCGTTGTAATGAGCAGCGTCTGCCTTCCCCATCACATCCACATATACCGACGACTTAAACGAACACCCAGTGCAGCGGTTCGAAGGCTTTAGCAAAAGGGCCCTCCTGCTGCTGAGATGCGACGAACAGCGCGAGAAGATGAAATCGGGAGCGGCGTCAGTTATCCCTATCACCGAAACGGGATAACCGACATGATTGATCTTTTAGGTAGCGTCGACGTGAAAGATGAGCATCCTTGGCTCCCTTGCAGCTTTTCGTAGCAGCGCTTTCGTCGAGATGCCGACCAGAAACAGTTTCTCGTCGGAGTCATTGCCGACAATAGTCTCGCCGTTTTCGTCCACATCCCACCCAAACGTGAACGGTTGATGTTTCTCTTTATTGCCACGAAATGCTTGTGCGCGAACAGCAGCAGCAAGTCTGGCAATACAGTCGTTTCCGCCGAGCTGCGTGCGACGGCAGTAACAGACACCATTTTGAACTTGCTGGAGACTTGGAAGGTTGCTAGCATACAGATCAAAATGACCCATCATTGCCGTGTATAATCGCACGGGCTTCTTACCAACACGGGACATCTCCTTCACAAACTCTTCTGCGCTAGCGTGAGGCTGAGGCTACGGAGAGACTTGCGTAGGTAGTGTAGATGCCAGCCTAGAAGAGAGAGACCACCTTGCAGTCGAGACACACGAGCATTTTGCCCACGCGACGTAAAGTGTGGTGTAGCAGCAGTCGCAAAACTGAATTAAGCAACCAGAAGCTTGCCATCTGCGCCCGGACACCGACTAACGGAGGGGTTCCCCGATGGATCCGTGATCAGCTGAATCTGGTCTCACCTTGTGTACCCGTCGGTGGGCTGGATCGGCTCTTCTTGGGACACGAAGAGACGCGTTGGGGCGAAGATGAATGTCTTGGCGGGACTTGGGAGTCGTGGGTGTAGCAGCGCGGAAATCTTCACGCTGCGTCCGGGGTAGATACAAACCTCAGGTCGACTTGGTCTGACCTGGATCTGGCGGCCTGGACTCTTCCAGGGCCGTGGGGTGCCTTGGGGTGTGTTCTCCCTTGGCGGGGCCTTTTCCTTTTCGTATCTGCCGCTTCCTATAGCGGGATCTTAATGAGAGTCGAATGGATCCACGGCCAGACAATCCGATGGATCCAATATAATGCCAACGCGTAGATGCAACAGTAGACGTCGGATGGGGCCAATATACTTCCCCGTGTCCGGTTCTTGGTCCTGAAGGCACTTGCGTAGTAGAAGGCAAAATCAACTCTGTTTATGGTTTTAGTTATTCTCCCTATCCTGAGATCCCACCCCAAAACTGCTATCTCTTCTCATCGTGTGCCGGACTCTCTACTGGCTCTCAGCCACTCCTTTACTGCACATCCTTCCCGCTATCCAGCCGGATTCATCGTTCTTGAACATCACCAGTCGCCGTGGAAACACAATCCCAAAATAGGCACTGGATCCACACAGTGGGTACTGGATCCACGAACTGGGTAAATGTGTACTCAAATATGGGTACAGTGAGTACTGGATCCACCAGCTGGGTAATGGTGTACCCCAATATGGGTACAGTGAGTACTGGATCCACCAAACTGGGTAAGGTGTACCCAAATATGGGCACAGTGGGTACTGGACACTTGATCCCACTTTCTTCACATGTCTCCGGCCCCTTGGTCACTACCGCAGTTGAGTGACTTCAGGATCCCCGCTTGGGCCTTTCCTGGAATCCGCTTCACCACAACCGCCCCCTGTCTGGGGTCAAAGCTGCACAACAGCGCTGCCGCAGACACACTCCATGTTTGGACGATTCGGATCCATATTGGATCCAGCCGGAAATTAGCCGTTGACCTTGATCTCCTTCATACGCACGTACACACAACCCATTCCTCCTGGTCTGCAGCCTTCCTGCAAACCCTTCTACCACTTCATCCACAACAACGACCAACTCGTCGTTGTGGATCCACCACCTCACTCTTCCTCGTGCGACTGCACCACGTTGAACCGATTCCGATTCGCGCGATCCCGCAAGAAGTCGTGCAGCAACGCTCCACAATTAAGGTCGGCTTCATCCACCCAGGTGGGATCTTCATAGCCTCTCCAGTACACATCGAACTCTCGGTACGTACGGCCATATCTCGTTCGCCGACCCGATCTCACATCCGTAATTCGATCCACTTCGTACTCATCGTCCGCTAGATTCTGGATCCAGCTATCTTCAGGTAGTAGTGCTCCGTCGAAGTCGACTCGGTCGACCTCGGTCACATCTAGAGCGGCTCGTGGTCGGTCCGGGAACATCTTGACCGGCTTTAGCTTGGATACATGAACGATAGGGAACAAATGATAGTTGGATCCTGCAATTTCCAGCCTTACCGAGAACTCGGTAATCATCTCTGTCACACGAAAAGGCCCATGCCATATGTGAGCAAGCTTGCGAGCATATCCTTCTTTCACTCGATCCAAAAAGAGCCAGACTTCGATCCAGCTTGGATCTCATGAGGTTGGATCTCATCGTTGTAACGGTCAGCTCGATCAGCAATAGCTTCACGTAGTCTACTGTTGACTTGCTCTCTCGCTTGCTGGTAATGTTTCTGGATCTTGTACCGCCAACGGCGTGGATCACTGTCTTTGTGACGCGTGCATCCAACCGGAAGCGTCGCTCCAACGTGGATCTGGGGTCCCAGCCATGCACCAGGTAAAAGGGAGTGTCGCCACGGATCCGATCTTGCGCCGTGTTGATGGCGAAAGTCAGACGTTTGGCATACTCATCCCAATCTCGTTGATTCACATCTTGGACATACATCTTCAGAGCTCGAGTCATAGTCTGCACCATTCGCTCGGCTGTTCCATTTGCCTGCGGTCGGTACGCCATCGTAGCTTGCTGGCGTTGAACTAAGATCTTGTTGAAGGATCTGAAGAAGTCAGACATGAAACCGGGTTCGCGGTCGTGCCGAATCGCCTCACTAGCACCGAAACGTCGGAATACACACTCCTCGTATGATTCGGCTATAGGTTGAGCAGTCCTTAATGAATTGGCTTTCGCAATCACGTAACCCGAAAATAGATCCACCCAGATTAACAACTCGGTGTTCCCTTTGTACGACTGGGACAGAGACGTTATGTGATCCATAGCCAGAATCTGAAACGGGTATGTCGCCTTCATATTCCCAGGAGATTCACCTCGGATCGTAGGCCGTCCTTTTCCTGTTTCACAGTCAACACATTGTCCCACGTGCTTCTGCACACTTCGATAGAGACCTCGCCAATGAAAATGATCGCGGATCCTTTGGTAGGTCCGCCCAATTCCTTGATGACCACCCTCCAGGCTAGTGTGATAGTGATGCAAAATGTCCTCATGAAGAGTCTCCGGAGCAACCAACCGCATCAGTCCATCTCGGTCTTCGCTTAACTTCTTGGTAGGTGGGCAATAAAACAGCAGCCCATCTTCATTCAGATCACAGTCCATAGCAATATTGCCGTAGGATTTTGCCTCTTCCCTCGTTAGATCCGCAACTTCACCCTTTATATACTTCTTCATGCCCGTGATCCACGTCTCCTCATCTTGGGCTTGAAGGATCCTCTCAACACGAAGTTGTTGTACAATTTCTTCACTTAATACCCTGGGATATGAGGTGGATCCAGCAGGTTGGACAGATCCAACATCACGAGTGGATCCGCGTTCACGGTTTAGTGCACCCTGGGAACTGGTAATAACTGGCGCAAGCTTAACCACTGTGGCTTCGGACTGGTGAACTAGCACTTCATCTAATCTGTTCAGCGTCACCAGGTTCTGGCGGTCCGGCTCCGATTCCACGGTGGATCCTTTCTCGTCTCGCAACGCAGCACTAGCTAGACTATCAGCACTCTGATTCCAGTCGCGTTTGACATGCAGGAATTCGTGATCCGGCCATCTCTTCAGTCGATCCATGGCTCGCTGGCGCAGCAACGTCAATCCGGGAGCCTTGCATTCGATCTTACCACGCATCTGGCGTATTACCAAGTTGGAGTCACCGCAGATCACTAGTCGCCCCCTGTTGAAATTATTCAGGAGGTCGAAGCATAATAGCAAGCCGCTATATTCGGCTTCGTTGACAGTGAGGCCTTCGACAAACTTGGATCCTGCCATGACAACACTCCACTCAGGCAACTTCCACACAATCGCGCTAAAGGCACTCCCACCACGTTTCACTCTTGCTGATCCATCGAAACTGACAACTAACAGTTCTTCGTTAGGTCCGACGATAGGCACTGGAGCTTGGATCGGTCTCCGGGGTTCCTTCTTCGGGGCGATAGCTATTAACGCTTGATCCACTTTGGATCTAGGCGTAATACTAGCGGCAACCACCCCTAGGATCTCATCCTCCCCTTCGTGCACTTGATGATCTCTAGCGTCCAAGGAGATAGCAGGGCGGCCCATTGACCTAGACGTCCTTGGAACCTCGCTGAACGCACAAGCGACGCCAGATTCGAATGTCTCGTCAGCACTCGAACGGATCTGCCTATTAGGATCGTGTGACAGATGTCTAGGATCCTAAGTAAAGCCAACACCTCCTTCTCGACCACATCGTAATTCAGTTCGTTCTGTTTGAGCGTCCGACTAGTAAATGTCACTGGCTCATACATTCCATCGTGATCCTGCATGAGGGATGGTGATATCGCCCATTCACTGGCATAGACAACCACGACAGCTTGTCGATCTGGATCGAAATGCTTAAGCACCGGCGTATCTGCGATCTTGGTCTTGATCATGCTGAATGCAGCTTCGGCTCTCGTCTTGTCTCGCACTACTTCAGGCCCCACTTCAACTGGATCTGACACTGGATCCAAAGTTCGTCGGATCCACATTCTTCTGAGTTTGATCAGTTACCGATCCCACTGGATCCAAAAGTACACGTGACGGTATCGTGGTATCCGTTCTGCGTTCCGCAAAATCCACCTCTCGCAACTCATAGAGCACTGCTGCATAAACCGCAAAGTCTTCGATAAAGCGGCTATAATAGTTTAAGGTGCCCAAGAAGGATTGCATCGCTCGGAGTGTACTCGGGAGCGGTAGATTTACCAGCATATGCAGATCCTTGGGGTTTGCTTCGAGGCCGTCACCAGATACTCGATGGTCGAGGTATTCCACTTTCCGAAATCCCCAGTAACTCTTGACCACACTAATGTACAGATTTCAGCGGTCGCACGCCTCCAGCAGTAGTTTCACACGCTCACATAGTAGATCCCAGGATCCCGCTGTGACAAGAATATCGTCGATGTAGGATCCTCTGCCCAGGACCGACGGCTCATTTGGACTGACTGGTTCTCCCATGGCGAATAAGTCTACGAGATCTTGTAGATCCACCCCTTGACGGATCCTCAAGAATCCGTACAGCGCGTTATCGAGAAGTCTCTGGTAGATCTGCGGGGCGTTCTTGAGTCCAAAAGGCATACGCAGCCAATCAAACAGGCCAAATGGAGTGATAAAGGCTGAGATCCTTCGGGCCCGATCCGTCATTGACACTACCCAGAAGCCGCAGGTCATATCCAGCGAGCAAAACCATAACACGTTGTCTAGATCCTCGAGTAGCTCGTTAATCAGCGGCATCGGGTACACCATCAGCCGAGTCAGACTATTCACCAGTCGATAATCAATACACAATCTGATGTCGATCCCATTCTTTTTGATGATCACCACTATAGGGGAAGCCCACGGCGACGTGGACGGCTGGATGATCTTGGCTGAAAGTAGACCCTTGATCAGATCCGAGAACTTCTCGCGATACTGGG
>JAAVTI010001571.1:0-36264 GCA_011947335.1 Phytophthora constricta
ACCCAGTACAACCTCACCAAAATCAACAGCGTCTGCAGGAGCCAAGAAGACGTCTGGCACGAGGACAGTAGCGCTTACGGGAAGACGAAGCACTTTGCCTCCGCGTAATGCTACGACCATATTCACTTGGTGAGAACCACTGGAACTACCTCCTTCTAGAGTAATCGCTCTGTGAGGCAGCAGTCTGACAGTAAGTTCCGTCTGCTCTTGAGGGTCAATCGCACCTTGAGCTGGGGTCACCTGTAAACCTACCGTAGTGCTCATCGACGGAGGTTCGATGCTTGCATAGAATACCGTCCTCGTATGCATGCCAAGATTTGCCAATGTTATTCGTTTTTCACGCTCCACTCCAACGGAGATGATGCCAAAATCGACACGCTTTTCACGTGCAGTCACCTTGACTTCTGGCAGGAGCGCACGACAATTCAGAGCCCCCTTTTCGCCACCCGTGACATCCAGTTGGAAGGTTTGTGAGAGCAAAATCGCGCTAGTTCGTTGACTAATGCCCAACATCGTGGCGGTAGGCCCCGTCATCGATGGAGGCGTGAAAACTACTTTGCAAACCATGGTGGCGGATGGCCCAAGCGTACCGCTACTAGGAAAGACCTCAAATACTGGCGTTGTTACACTGTTTGCGTTGGATCCTTTCTCGGCCATCGTTGTCGTGGTCACGGTAGTTGTCGCATTGCTTTTGGATGAATCGGGACGACTGGTACCGTCAGGTGTAGCAAGCAGCGTCAATCGGCTCCAAGTGAATGGTGCCTCCGACTCGCAAGTGTTCGTTAGAACCACGTCACGAGATGCTGCAGAGCTCATATCCAGTGCACCAAAATCAAAAGTGAGGTCTTCTGGTGCAAGTTCGACGACAATAGGGGCCACCTCGGCGACGATTGTGACTTGACGTGGGTGCACACCGTTGAGGGAGTACGTAAGAGTCTGCTGGAAAAACTGCTCTCGTGACGAACAGAAGACGAGATCGAATCCCGCTTTGGCATGTGGTGGCACGACTTGGGACGTCACAATTGTTTTGCGCGAAAGCTCTTCAAGCGGCCCAGGTGCACTATCCTTTTGGGCTGAGCCATTTCCAAAGTGCAGAGCCACGAGAACATTGTGCGGTAAGTTGTTCTGCACTGTAAGACTCCGCGTAGCGTTGCCGTTCACACTAAGTCGACCGAAGTTAAGCGTTTTAGGTCCTGAGACCACCTGCTCCAGCTCGTCAAATTCTAGTGTGCGTGCACAATCTGCCAGCTCTGCAGGTGTTGCTGGTGTTGCTTTGAACTTTTTCTTGATCAGTTTGAACTCGTCAAAAATATCTTGGAGTGGGCACTGCCACCACCAGCAGGGTTTTGGTTCAGCCACAGAGGATCGGTGGGTTTTGTGAGAGTCGCTGGCATGCGCAGCTCCTGTGGTTGTGGTCTGCTTTCTCTGTCCATGCCAAGGTCGACATCTTCGTTATTTGGAACACCGTCTTGTTCCTCCTGATTGCTGCCACGAGCCTTGGCAACGCTCGATTTTAGACCTTGAGCCTTTCCTTTCCAGCCTATGGTCTTTCCCGCACGTTGTGCACGACACTGAGTCAAATACTCGTGATACGCAGCACGATGATCCGCACGGCGGGCGAGCTCTTTACACAGTAGGTGAGGTGAGTATTGTTGGTACCTTGAAATTCAAATTCGTCGAGAGCTGCTGTGCCATTCAAGGCTGCAAGTTCGTACGGAGGCTGTCGCTGAAATCGACGCGTCAATTGTCCTTTTGTTCGCTTAGCTTCCTCGGGCAGCAAAAATTTATACTTTGGGGCAAAGTCTGCTGGCAAAGCCAAAGGACCGCCGACGAGACGCTCACTGCTTGGAGGCACAGGCCCCACAACTGCAACACATCCAAGCACCTTCACAGGTATCTCTAGTACGTTGTCATTTATGCGCAAAGGCAAAATGCTGTTGAACGTTCCAAGCTGCGTGGGGGCAAAACTCACAACTAGGCTTTGAGATTGCAGAACATCCAGGCGCCCAGTGCGTGGACTCATCGAGTAGTGGGGCACATTGTTCGCCATCTCAAACCGCACAGGGAGCCCCGACAAATTTTTCAGTGATAGCAAAATATCAGTGCGGTCATAAGAGCGCACGTCACCAAAGTCGAGCGGCGGTGTCGGTGAAAGCTGGACTCGTGGAATGTACGTCTTTGCTGAGACCTCGAACGTCAAGTTTTGCGCCTGCAAGTCCTCACAAATAATTGAGGCAAAAGCGCTGAGTGGTTGGGCTGGTGCCGGTAAAAGCAGGAATGGGGAACTGGCAGAGTCGAGGCTACTGTCGCTGCTGGTTGGGGTTGAGGCGTATTCTGCGTTGTGTCCACCGTCGCCTCCACTGCCCTGCTCTCGCTTAATTGTCTCGATATTCATTGCGCGTGGGGAATAAATAAATGTGATAGCAGCTTCGCTGAAGGGATCAATGCATCCCTCTGCAGGTGTTACGCGAAGTTCCTTGCGGCGTTCATACGCCTCACGATCTTCCTCAAGACCTGTTGAACTCCCTGTACCCGTACCTCCTGCTGCACCCCCACCGAATGTAATGGATGTCTTGAACACTAATTGCTGGGGACCATTGTTGCGTAGCAGCGTCTCGATAGTACGAGTCTCACCTGCAAAGAGCGAGCCAAAGAACAACGAGTGCACGGGATCAAACCCTTTTCTCTGCACTAACTCCGCTGTGTGCTCCACTACGTTGCCTGAGACGTCGACAATTTTCTCTGCTGACGGGGGCGGCCTCGAACCTGTCGCGTCGGTGGCACCCAAGCTCCTTGCTGTCGCAGTAAACTGCTCTGCTTCATCCTCTTCATCCTCGCCTTCGCCTTCCCTAGGAACATATTCCCAGATGCGAACTCGAGCAATTCCTCGAAAAGTTCCGGTCTCAAGTCCGTGTACCTCCACTTTGACACTCATCGCTTCCAGTGGGCCGAGTTTTCCAGTCGGAGGTGACACCGTGATCGTAGCGCGTGATGTCGAATTGGCATGTTGACTGCTGACTTGGTTGTTGGCGTCCAGCACCTCGATAATGAAGCGACCAGGTCGAGCACCTGAGTTGCGCACCTCCACAAATCGTCCTGTTCGCTGGGCCAGAACCACGAGCCCCATTTCACAGAGTGCCGGCGTCACTTCTAGCAGAGGACATGCACGGCGTGCAATCAACGGAACTTCTATCGCCGATCCATCATCACCTCGGAGCTGCAATGCGTCGTGAACAATTGCAGGGGTCGTGTCCACCTCAGGCTCGATCTCTTCGTCCAAAATGTTTTCATTGTCAGCATTATCTGGTTGCTGGAACGCAACTTCGTACTTGACATTGAGTCCTGGGGGCAGGGTGACGGTAGCGTTCTCGGTCGAGCGAGGTCTCGACCTCGCAGCAGGACACGAAAGGGCGAAGCATGTCGTGGTGGTGCCAACCGAAAGCGCAGCACTCGATCGCTGGCATTGCGAACGTTTAACGTTGCGATGTAGCACGATCCCCGTTCAAAAGCTGCGAATTCAATTGCTGACGGCGCCACTTGCAATGCTGACGCTGTTTTATCGCCTCGAAGACCGCAAGGAGTCGACGGCCGCCCAACCACAGGAGCTGATGGCATCGCCAACTGAAGACGGAAAAGAGATCTGAAGGTGTCCGTCGGAGACTCGACGCTTGGCGTCGCTTCAAGGAGGAACTAGCACAGCAGGGACATCAATACCTTTTCATTTTCGTTACGGCTCTTGAATCTTCCTTGTCGCCTACAGAGCATAGTGGTGGTTTACTTGCGGAGACGGTCGTTGAGCGTATTGATCTGCGTCAATCGGCAAGAAACACATTAGTATGTTGGGACCAAAACATTGTTGCGAGCAATGCCAAGAAGGAATTCATACCCAGTCGAGTTCCTCCTTGGCTGCAGCTTCAACTTGTTGTGTCAGCTCGTCGACCTCCTTCCTGCGCGTCTCCAGCTCTTCCTCCAGTGACTGGACCGACCGTTGCTGATATTGCTCGTGCTCTGCCTCGAGCTCCTGTAGTTGCGCCAACTCAGCCTGCAATTCCTGGGTCTGCATACTTTTCGGCGCGCTTCTTCCTTTAAAAACGTTCAAATGACATGTGAGCGTGATAAACATTTTTGCACCGCATGCCGTTCCACTTGCCTTTTGCGCTTGCGGTAACGACGTGAAGCTGTCTGCATCTGCAGTCTGCGGCGAAGATCATCAAACTCGGAATCATTCAATTCGTGTACGGCTTGACCAGTTGGCAGGATATTCGAGACAGGCGCCGCAGGTGGCATACCATCTCGTAACTGCGGTGTTGTTGAGACCGGAGATGAGACTGAGATGGCTGAGGTGCTTGGAGTTGGTGTTTGGTTGAGTGCAACTGCGGATGGTGCAGGGGCAACAGCAATTTGGTCCTCGTCGCGAAGTTGTGGGCCCACGGCGAGCCTGAAAGGAACGATGCAAGCACAGTTAGCAAGGGTGGAATACTAGTGTTTGGGGTAGAGATCATTAGTACGTTAAAGGTTGATACGTCGGAAGTGATTCGACATCCATCGTAGCTGCGTTTGCGAGCGATATTAGCGAACCCGACCTACAAGTGCGAGGTGGCATACAAAGACAACAAAACACGGTTAGCTAAATGTTCTACCCACAGAGCTTCGAACTGCAGTAGCAAAATTGCTACTGCGCTTGTGCAAGAACAAAGGCACAAAGGTTAGAGAGGATGTACTGTCTTTTGGGGAGCGTACATTGGGTACCGTATCTGCTGAGCCACGTTAACTCCTGGACATATAGCATGCTGTTGTTCTTGTCGCGCTTCTTGCACTGTTGGCTTCAATTCATAATCGTCATTCGAAGGCGTGGCTCCACTTTCCAATTGATATCTCTTTTGTCGGGCCCTCGGGTGTCTTCACTGGACCTCATTGTGGCACCGCTGCCGTTGTCACTGCCTCCAGCGGAGCTGCCGACTGCTGAGTTGTGCTTGTTGCTATCGCAGCTGCTGTTTCTCAAGGAAGCACTCGACGACGCGGTCTCCGTTAAGCTGCTATTGGATTCTTCGGTCGCTAACCAGTTCAAAATCTCCTCCATCATCAGCTGGTTGTTAATATTGTTGTCAAAAGGGTTGGCAGTTGGGACATACTGACTGCAAGTTGAGGAATGACTTCGGTGTTGGCCGTGGCAGATGAGAAAGTGGACGATACGCAGCTTGGAATCTGGGACGCCTTCCGCATGGAATGAGGGTATAACTGTTTTGTCGTTGAAGATCCTCGGGTGAGTCTGACAATCAGTGTCGTTAAGTGTTGGACAAGGCCCTCGCATCTGATTCAGTGTGACTTTCTTGTGAATGCTGCTAGCACAAATAAACTGGATGTGGATAACTTACGAACACGGGAGCGTGAACTTCAGCTCTTGAATTACGGCTGGCAGCGAGAACGCGTGTGAAGCTGAGCACTTGGCGGCATCTTCACTTTTGGAGGCGATTGCTTATCAGGTTGATCTACATGGGCAGTACACATCACATCATTCAGTTTGTTACTTTCGTCAGCACGAATGAATATCAACAAAATAAAAGCACTACCCAGTCGCGTTCTTCCTTCGCCGCAGCCTCTACCTGCTCAGAGAGCGCTTCAACCTCTTTCTTCCGTGTTTTCAGCTCCTGCTGCAGTGATTCAACAGACCGCTGCTGATAGTGCGTGTGCTCTGCTTCCAATTCTTGCAGATGAGCAAGTTCTGCCTGAAGTTCCTGCAGCTGCCGTTTCCGCTGGGAAGCTTCTTCCTGAAAGCCGCAAGGCAAACACGTTAATTACCGAATACTTTGTAACACATTTCCGCCTTCTCTTGCAACTTCACCTACCTTTTGCGCTTGCGATAGCGCCGCGAGGCTGTCTGCATCTGCAGTTTGCGGCGAAATCCATCAAATTCAGCATCGTCCATGACGTGTAAGTTCTGACCACTTGTAGCAGTTGACGTTGAAGTCATTCCATCTGCCTCGTGTGGCGACGATATTCCGTCTGGAAGTTGTGGCGATTTCGATGCTGCAGGCATGCGAGCCACAGTAGAAACCGCGTCCTCAGCATCTCTGGTAGCCAACAAGAACCAGAACAACACCGTCAACAACCACGAAAACGCTTGTAGTCTTGCAAAGTCGCTGCTTACGCAAGAGATGGCGCCCACAGAGGTCGGTCGGTCTTCAGCAGCCCATCTCGCTCTGGTGCAGCTTTCGACGCTGGAGTCAAATCCTCCGCAATGGGTCTGCACATATCAACATTGCAAGCAACACGACAAAACAAGGCGAGGAGGCCAACAAAAGGTCAGTTGGCCGCTCACTTTGGACTGCTCTGAGCTCTTCTCACGTGGTCCAAACATAAATGAATAATGAAGATAGAAAATCGAGAGCTTAGAGGTCATAAGCGCTGCCTACATTGCAGCGGGCTTCTGCTCTTCCCAGTCTCGAGTCTGCAGTTGCAGCTGCTCCTGCTCCTCTGCACTTTTGTCCACTTTGCCGTCCTGCACTGCAGCTCGGTCGTTCTCTTTCTGTCCTCCGACGTCCTCCTGGCTGCCGTCCACCTGGCTGCCGTCCGCCATTGCGCCGTCTTCGCAGCTGCTCGGACCGTCCGCCTCGCCGTCCACCGCCAGCAGCTGCAGCAGCTCCTGCATCATGCGTCTGTCGCCTGCACTTGCGCCAAAGAGCGAACTGCTGCCGTCAGGCCCGTGCCACGCCATCGCCGGCCACTTGCTCAATGCGCTGCGTCCTCCGCTGTCGCCAACGAGATGAGTCAACGAGATTCCCGAGCGCGTATCTGCGACGTGTGAGCAAACCCTGACCGTACCACGACGTGCGTGCTGCACTGTACGTATGAGTGCGTCCGTACACGGATTGGTGGCCTATTGTCACATTTGCTATTGTGACATTTTGCTCAAAACTAGCTTTGTCTTGAACCGTCATATTTTAAGTTTTCTCAGCAGGTTATTGTTGATTTTCAATTACGTTCTACAGAAGGCGACATCTAAACATTTTTCTGCAATGATTTTCTTAAGTTAAACTACCCGAGATTGAAGAAGTGTCGCAACGGAACAAAATATGGCAGACTAAGTCAAATGGAGCTGTCAAATTATAGTTTTGACTGTCACGATTAAGTCTACCATGCAAGCTCTCATATCTTTATACAGTCCCCCGTATCTGTCGCTTCTCGGGTGCTTCTTGACCCGGTAGAGAAAAATGTGGTATCTGGTCACACTTTTGTTGGTGCGGGGGTTAACTTACTGCTCAGTCGAAAATAGGGTCGAAAAACGCTGCCACCTTTTTTACCCCGGAGCTGTGTCTGCATTTTCTCCGTGGCTTTGTGCAAATTTAGATGAGTGAGTTCCAGGAATATCGGCTGTGGATCGAGTGCTCACCAAAAGCACGTGCAGCACTTTGGCGATATCATCGACATTTGAAATTGAACGTCGCGAGAAACGATGTCATTCAGCTCGAAGGTCCACCCAGAGTCACCCTTCAAATTAAACTACTTTCTTGGCATCATCAATATTCTACTCAATCCTCTCCGGTCAGCAGCTAACTATTGGTTCCATGTTCAAATTGGACACAGAGGACGATACTCCGTGGAGCGTCTTCTCTCTTTCGGGATTATTATCAACGTACGTCTTCGAGCCGAGTCATGATTGTCTGCATACTGGCATTAGTACCGGCGTTTATCGTGGCGATTTTAGTGGAGTGTATCCCACTGAAATCTCCCGAAGAAGGCTGGAGAGCAAACTACGCATTCTGGATTCGACTGTTTGTGTCGTCGTTGCCGATCGCTTTTGGTGCTGTTTATCAAGTGGTAGAAGTGATCGATGCAGATGTAATCTCCCCGCAGGGATCATCATAACTGGTGTCGGCTCCTGCAGTTGCTATGTAGCACTTTCGGTTGGCATCGCAGCCGTGTGGAAATTTCCAATTCCATTTGGATATGTGTTGACCATCGCCCCGTTTGTGCTTTTCTACATAATGTTTTTCTTGCTAAGTATCGGACCAGGGTTGTTAGCCAAGTCCCCGAGACTACGTCGCCAGATCATGGCGCAAATGATGATTGTTGCTGCTCAAGGTGTGCTGGCCATAGCATACCCCACTTTCAGTGCCATATTCAACCAACTTTCGGGATATCAGCAGACAGTATTCATGTTTGTGCTGCCTGCCATTAAGTTCACTATCAAACAGTTCATCGCGAGGATATCCGCACATCTCCAGGAATGCGTTGGTCCGATAGTTGTGCTGTCTGTCGATGTATGCAATGTTCTTTACGTGCTTAACTGCATGCAGACCGCAACTTCGCCGCTGACGACAACGCTGATGATTGTCTTCGATGCCATCTTCGTTGCACTCGCTCTTCGGTCCATCTACTATCAATCTGAATCTGGTGATGCTCGTCGAGAAATTTCGTCATCATCTTCGTCCCAGTTACTAGAGAAAAACTATTTGCAACATGTGATGGAGTTGGTGCAAGAATCTTTACGGGATTTAGGAGGCTCAGACGTGCGAGTTCTAATTCGTGTTCGCGCGCCGTTTACTCTTCCCCTGTCAAACGAAAGTGCTGCACTTCTGAGTAGTCTTATGCGCTGGACCCGGAAAAATGCTACTGAACTTCGAATGTCTAGGTATCCCTTTCAATCAAGGAGTTCGGTGAGCGGATGGATGTCCAATTCAGGTAGTATGATCCAGAATAGGTCAAAACGAAACAGCATCGATGCTTTGCTGCTTTCGGACCACAGAAAGAAAGCATTGTACCTGACTATCGTCGAATTACTCCTGCCAAGGGAACATTTGAAAGCAAGTTCAACGGGCCACCACTGGTTCTGCCAAACCAACAACAGAGACACATGAGTTCGGTGACAATTTCCATCATTAGCGTTGACCGTGTTTCATCTGCTCCATTGATAAGTAGTCACCATCACCGCAGCGACACTCTCCAGGAAGCGCAGGATGCACTGCAAGCACTTTTCACTCCGAATATGTTGTGTTGGGTGAATTCATCGAGTTTGCCATCCCAGTTCTGTATGCAGTCTACCTCGCATGCCTGTACCATTTACCAACTGCAGCATACTACCCTCATACGCGCTCATTAACGCCTGAAAAGTTTGCAAGAGCGGAATTGAGTCTCATGGTGTACGCACTGGTCGAGCTCTCCTCATTTGTCGGTCTGATCGTATTGCTCAAGCGAAAGTTTGGGTTTTCACCATTGTATCAGCTCGCATTCGTCATTGAAACTCAGGTGCGTACATTCCAAGGTCACGTCTTTCTGTGGATTATGGTGATATTGCAGATCACGCTGATGCATAATGGTAAGTTTTAACTTGAATTGTTTAGGTATGATTATGCTCAAGCTGACACGTCGAGGGTTACTTATGTGTACAGGCGTTGATTTAGAAGCTCCATTCAAATAGGGCAACAAGTGGTCTGTTGTAATGTGTCGTAAATACTTGAACGCATTAACTTCAGTTGGCCTTTATTCGTCCAACCTTTCAAATAATTGCAGGCATTCCACCCCGTACTGCGCTATACCCAGTGAACAAAGGTTAGTTATTTTTCTTCCGTTCCTTCACACAAGCGACACTCTTCGTATGATGCTTGCTGTGGGAGAAGTTGCAGTTGCGACGAAAACTTGATTTTTCACCACCGTCTTATTTTGTTGTCGCAAGTTGATGTTGTGCAGGGTTACTTCTGTTTGCATCGTTCATATGAACGTATTGCAGCACTGTGGCTATCGCACAATTGTGTCATCCATATATATTCCGCATAGGATTAACGAACTCGAATGATAAACTTGTCACTCAAGGATAACGAATCACACCAGATCACTTCACTGATGCAAGAGTTTGTGATTTGTAGTTTTTTTCGTGTCATGTATTCCTGTATTGTGTTGACACTTTGCTGGCGACGAGGGTTTTAAATTTTATCACGACTTCATTGTACTTCGAAGTATATATCTACAGTAGACAGCGCAATGTCCTAATTGTTGACCGTAAGCACTTTTTTCAGGCCTCATGATTCCAAGTCTGTGTTTGGGACGTCAATGCGAATTCAAGTAACTTATCGCTTTTGTTTTTCCATGATAAACAGAAGGCCACTTGAGTTATCCCCACCCCCAAAAAAGCTGCTTTTCCATTTCCATCGTCACTAAGCGAAACGTGGATCATTTTGGTTACGGGGGTCCTTGACATGAGGTTCCTCGCTTGTATTTCTGGAGCGAGGTACAGAATGGTGGCGGCATAAGAAGGTTGAAAATACTCGCAGAGGACGCAAGTCTCTCGGCGACTGGCCACATCTCGGTACTCTTTTCGCGTTTTAAGCCTTGTCCGTTGAGCGGTTTCTTGTTCAATGCATTTGGTCGAGTGTAGCGCTGACGTTGAATGCTTTCCGTCTTGCAGGAAAAAATCATTAACCGCTTCTTCGGTTCAACGCGCTGCGGTCACTGCACGAGGATAATACAAATCGCGAGATTTGATGTCTTCTACATCTAATTCATTCATGGATTGGCGGCAAGGCCTCATGGGTCTACAACCTCGTCAGAATTCCAATTCAAACTATGGAGAACCAAATGCGCTCTCTCAAGCACGTCAAAGACTAAGTCATTTGTGGCATCGCAGCCACATTGGCCACCGAAGCGAATATTCGGTCGAACGGCTGCTTGCATTCCGAGACTATTATCAGCGCACATCATTTACTCGAGCTGTAGCAGTGTGTGTCCTCACTCCAATGCCTTCCTTATGCGTGGCCTTAGCACTGGACTGCATTCCATTGAGACCACCGTCAGAAGGGTGGCAAGCGAATTATGCGGCTTGGATCCGACTACTCATATCGACATTCATAATTGCAATGGGTCTCGTCTTTCAGGTCAAAGGAGTCATCGTGAAGGAAACAATTTCAGCTGTTGGAGGTGTGACTATCGCAGGTGGTGCAGCAACTTCTTATGTGTTGCTTACGATTTTACTGGCAGCGTTGTGGAGATTTCCGGTTCCATTTGGCTACGTGTTCTTGGTTGGCGTATTTGTACTGCTTTTCTGGATCTTCACTCTTGTGGTAATCGGTCGACGGGAGCTAGCTGGTTCTAAGATCCTTCGCCAGCAAATTAAATCGCAGATATATATTTTCGCCGCCCAAGGCATTGTTGCCGTGGCATATCCGGTATTTAACGTTGTCTTCATTCGCCTTTCAGGTCTTCGACAAACCGCTTTTGTATTGGTGTTGCCGGTGATCAAGTTCGTCACCAAACAAATTATCGCTAATGCTGCCGCAAGCACCCATGAATTTGCTGCGCCAGTCGTTGTTTTCTCTGTTGATGTCTTCAACGTGTTCTACATTGGGATTTGCATGCAGGCAGCGACATCAACGGCAACAACTCTGATCATTATTGCCTCGGACATAATCCATGTCATCCTAGCCGTCCGTGCGATATTCCATCAAGCCAACGTAGTTCGAGTTGCTCAAGAATATGGGTTTGAAAGTGATTCAGATGCCCAACAGCCAGTACATTATCTTCACGACTTGCCGACAATGGTACGCAATATTTTTCCGGGAGCGCTGACAGCCAACTCTCGCGGCCGACCAATACGAATTTTCTCCCCATATCCACTTGCACTATCTGGAAAAAGCATCACGTTTATAAACGCACTCTCGGAAGGCAGGCGCGAAGCCCATGTTTATTCATCCTCCCGGACCCACACGACCCGAAGTTCCAGACTCGAGTCTCAGTTGAATATCCCAACTAATAACCGTGTGGACGAAAGTCATGCAACTTCTGGTGTGAGACTGTCCTTCGCAAGTTTCGTCAAGGTGAAAGCAAACCAAGTGGTTCCGGTAAGCTCGACATCAAGACTCAACTCAGCGCAATCGATTCCGGCAAGCTCGACTTCTAGACTCAACTCAGTGCAATCGCTACGGAAAGGCTCGGCACCTAGGCGACTACTTGCTTTTAAGCGCTCCGAAGCCAACTTCGTGTCAGCTACAGCTCTCCGGGCTGCAATAATTCGCAGAGCGACCGAAAGGCCGTATGGGTAGCTCTTCAAGCTCTTTTCCACTCTGAATATCTGCTTTTGTCCGAGTATATTGAGTTCATGCTCCCCACACTCAACGTATTGTACCTGGCGTTGGTTTACCATCTACCGGTGGCGATATATTACCCATACATGGCGTCGATGACACCACACAAGCTAATAATGGTGTTGGCAGGTATTCTCGCTTTTGCAGTGATCGAGTTTGTCGGATTCGCGGCGTTGGTCTTATTGTTGCGGCGAAAAATGGGGTTCTCACCTCTATACCAGCTTGCTTTCGTGTTGGAGACGCAAGCTGTTACTCTTCAAGGAAACCTCTTCGTCTATGCAATTTACATCGTCCAGATGATGCTGAAGCATTACGGTACGCATAATATTTGTTTTGATTTTATAATTGTTCTCCGAATGCCTATTTAATTTGACATGCTGATGTTCTGGCTGTGTGTTCGGCTACTCGAAACGTAGGCGTGCACTAGACTTTACGTGCGATTTCTGTTCATTTTTATCCGATAGAGCTGCGGTCATTTTTCCATTTGACAGTCATATTTGGCAATTGTAATTTGCGTCGTGGTGGTCCCAACTCAAATCCAGCAAAAGTTTGGTGGGATGTTCAAACATGTCTTTAATTTCTCGCCAAATTCGCACAGGAGCTGTACAAGTCGTGGCGAATAAAAAACAGTGCCGAAAAAAATCGATCCACGGAAGAAAAAATCATGCTGGAACACTTGAAAGTTTCACCATCCAGGTGACACGCGAGCCCACATGGGCATTTAAATACCTCGAAGTAATCGGAAATGCAATCGATTACAAGCAATGCTGTTGTCGGTTTAAAAGGCAGATAACCCGGCCCGCATGACAGCGGCGCGGTGGTGATGCTCATACAGAGTGAGCAAGCGCTCCACAGAACACTGACTTCGGTGATTAGTTTGGCAATTCCAAGCGCGTTTATCCTCTTGGCAAGCTCGAGATATCACATTGTACATTCCTTGCTTTGACTAGGATGTTGTTGGGGTACCTTCGGTTTGACCCCGTTGGGGGCTTTATCGGATGAAGGGCGAGCAAATTGTGACCTCTCGATCAGTTTTTTTTCATCACGTTCTTCATGTTTCGGTTATTGGCCCTCGAGTGTTAAGTTTGATCAGCACTGCTAACTCATACTTCGTCGACAGAATAACTCGCAAATGGTGATTGTTGCTAGCAAGATCTCCAAGGAATTATTTATGTTTTAATATATATCAGGCTCTTAGTACACTACTTTCGTCTTAATTTGCCCTAGTATGCGAAGCAATCGTTGCCAGTCCAGATGAAGAAAACAAATGGGGCCAACGTACACTTGGAGACCTCCGTATTCTTACTAATGTCTTCATCGTATTTTACGTTGTCATCTGCATGGAAGCAGCGACGTCAGCGTCAACAACACTTGGAACAGATAGCTTCATGTCATTATTGACGAGCATGTGTTACAGTTGTAGGTGAGGAAAATGGTGTAACTGGAGAGACAGCTATTAAGCAGTCCACACATACTTTCCAACGATGGCAGTGTTTTTCCTGAAATCCTGACAGCTAAAGCTCGAGAAAGACCAATTCGTATATTTTCCCTTCCCAAATGCGTTACTTTCATGGACGAAATATCTCGGAGGAAGTTTACAATTAACGCTTTAAGATATTAGTGCACTTATTTTCTAAATAATAAGTTTTAATTGCAATGGCACACGAGACTGCAGAAAGTTTGTGGTGGTAATTTTTAATTCGATAAGGCCTTTTATTATAAGCGTCAATTTCAACATCACGATCAGAATTGGCACAAACAAACGATAACTAAGTACCAGTCGGATTGTTTGCGAGAGTTCCAACCCAAAATCGATGTTTCCTTCCAAAAAAGTATTGTTTGAGAGCGATATCCGTGATTAACCCCTTTTCTTTTCAATCGACATAGCTGGTGCTTTCGCGTTTGAATGTGTTTTCCAGAACGCTTGAAGCAATGCTGTGAATGAAAGCTTGTTTTAAATTCTAGTTTTAAAATAGTGGAGATGAAAGGACTGAAGGTTATACATGCCCAGTCAGACCTTCAAGCATCATCACCAGCTATCCTTAGAGCTGGCCTTATCTCCCTCATGTATCCACGTGGATGTCAATATCCAAGAACTAAAAATACACACTGTACTGATAACAGCTCAGATTAAAGGATCAAAAAGTTGCCAAAGAGTACGCGAGTTTCTCTCATCTCAAGCACCAGGATGAATCGAGTAAAAAAATATCGCAAATGCTCCCGAAAGTATTCATGAATCTGTCGGTGCGATCGTTGTTTTTTTGTCGACGTTTTTAACGTATTTTGTGTATCCATCTGCATGCAAGCCGCGACCTCAACCGGAAGAACACTAGTCATCATTGCGCCAGGCAATTTTCATGTCTTTGTCGCACTTCGTGCAATCTACCAAAGTGCAAACACCGGTCGAGACAAATTGGCGAGTACACCACTCATCATTGAGTCGAGAACTATCTTTATAATCTCGCTAACCTGTTGTGTCTGTCTTTTTAAGATTTAGGTTTTACCGACGATCGATGAATCCGTGTTTTGTGCACAATTTCCGCGGCATCTTTCGGTTGCAATCAACAACGAGATAACTTCACGAACATTGAACCGGGCCTGGGTAAATTTTTATACGCGAATTGTGGACAACCTTCACGGAGGTGAGGGCAAGTTAACCAAATTCACGCCGATTGTGGTAGTAAAAGATCAACTAGACACATATTCTAGTCCAGTTTCAAAACTACAAGCGCTCCAAACGAAAACAATTACTACTAGAGAAGCGTTGCTGTCACAAGGTGAAGAAGCATCTAATTGTAATAACGCCAAAGATGCACTCCTGCATGGTCTGCAAACTCTGTTTCACTCGGAATATATTCTGATGGCAGAGTACATCGCATTCTTCCTTTTATGCTGAACGCAGTTTACCTCGCAGTACTTTTTCAACTTTCAGTGGCTGCTAACTATCCTCACAGCGTCACTGACGCCTCACAAACTGCAGGCGACACTGTTGAGCATTATGGCATTTATCGAGTTCTTCACGTTTTTTTGGTCTGCTCATTCTTCTGCGACGAAAGTTGCGTTCTCGCCGTTGTACTAGTAGGCGTTAGTGTTGGAAACACAGGCCCGTTCACTTTTTCGTGTGAACTTCATCATGCATTTAACACTGGCTCACTTTGGTAAAAAACTGATAAGGATGAATTACTGTTTTAGCAAACTAACGATGTCGGTTGTGATAAGTCATTTTTGCTGATACAGGTGTCGATTCAACGTCAACTTTAACTGAGAGGCACGCAGGACATCTCGTACTGCCACAAAGAAGAAACCAGCTTCGAACAACACCTCCTATCTAAGTCTAGATAACGGAATTGAATTTTGCTCTGGGGTTATGTTGATCATCATTAATTGTAGAACGCGCTTGCAGTCACCTTTCAGCTAAACGCCAGCAAAAACAATTGAGTATGAGGATGCTGGTAACACAAAAATACCGAATTGACAGTGAGGTAGCCTATGCATAAATAATATCAACTCGTCCTGGTCTCCGTGAATAGAGGTGAAAAAATAGCAGCAGCAATACATGGGATCAGGTGTCAAGGTTGAATGTCCGACACTTATACCACTTTTCAAGATGCCTTTCACACACAAAGTGCAGCCAACGTTGTCTGAAAACTCACTCCAGGTCCCAGAACGATATAGCAAGCCCCCACAAGAACGGAAAAGTATATTGCAGGTGCTGCTTTCGATTTTTCGACTTATCGCAATTCATTGGCACCACATTCACATTGGAAATCGAGCTCACTACTCTGTCGAACGCCTGCTTGCCTTTCGTGACTACTATGAGCGGACTTCTCCCATTCGTGTCTTCCTCGTGTGCATTTTCACTCCTATTCCAGCTCTAACTGTGATGCTTTTAATCGAGTGCATCCCTTTAAACAGTCCTGACGAAGGATGGCAGGCCAACTACACGTTCTGGATTCGGATGCTAGTGGCTAGCTTTTTTGTTGCTGGAGGAATTGTGTTTTTGCAAAGGCCGTGATCGAAGAGGGTGTCATATCAACAGCTCGTTGTATCGGAATTGCTGGCATGTCTGCTATCTGCTACACCGCGTTAGGAATTTTTCTTGCTGCCACGTGGAAGTTCCCAATCCCCTTCGGCATGGTTCTGATGGTATTTCCATTCGTGACGGTCATTATGAATCTCCTGCTACTGTGTATCGGTCCTCGCGTGCTGATGACCAACTTACATCTTCAAAACCAACTTGTTCGACACATCATCGCTTCTACCGCTCAGTCGCTACTTGTTGTTGCGTATCCGACTTTCAATGCCATTTTTGTTCAGCTTTCGGGTGTGGAGCAGGCGGTCTTTATCTTCGTGCTCCCCGTGGTCAAATTCTTCACCAAGCAAATTATTGCTCGCACTTCGTCGCACGTTGAGGACTGTCTTGGTGTTATCATTGTATTTTCCGTGGATGTGTTCAACGTACTTTACGTGTCGATTTGCCTGCAAACAGCTCGTTCTTCGCTCACAACTATGCTGGTCGTGTCATTCGATGTATGTCACATCGTGATGGCGCTCCGTACCATATATTATCATACTGCCGAGCCGCAACACGAGGGCGGAGAGCTTTCCTTGGGTAGCCAGCCCCACATCAACTCACTCGATAAAATACTATCAATGCTGAAGTCACAGAGTAAACTGAAGCCTCGGCGAAGACCATATTCGGGCCCAGTTCGTATTTTCGCGCCGTACAATCTGCCTCTCTCAGACATAAGCAAAGCCTTTCTCGAAGAACTGGAGCACGTATGGCATTTTCATAGCGGACAAATCACTACGACTACTTCAGCCCGAGATTTATCTGAAAATGCGGCATCATCTTCAGTAAAATCGAGCACAGGACCATCAAGTGCCGCTATTCCAACTGATAGCAAGCAGAAACCAGCAGCAAAGGGTAAAGTCGACCACTTGGCGAGTGCTTCCGAGACTGCCGTGATGCCAGTATTATCGAACACTGGTACATTGATATCACCGACAACAGGTCCGAAACTATATCGAAGTGGAAACATGGTACAGGATTTCTCCGTACGTACGCACAAAAATATATATCAATCACATGGAGCAATTTCACGGCGCCCAGTTATCGAAAAAGCGGTGGAAGAGGGGCTTCAGGTGTTTTTCACTGTGAATATGTCATTCTTGCTGAGTACGCCGAGTTTATGCTGCCACTATTATACGCCGGGTATCTCGTGGGGCTTTTCCACCTCCCCACGAAAGTGTATTATCCTTCGACTCAGTCGCTAACGCCGGTCAAAATGATATCAACGCTCGTTCAGCTTGTTGTATATGGCTCTCTGGAGCTGCTGTCTTTCGTGGGCTTGCATGTATTGCTCAAGAAGAGACTCGGGTATTCCCCCACGTACCAATTAGCGTTTGTGCTAGAAACCCATGTCGGAATGGTCCAAAGTCTCATGTTCGTGTGGATAATCTTCATCTTACCGCTGACGTTGGTTCATTGCGGTAGGATTTTTCGAAGAGTTTTCTTTTTTGTGTTGACTAACACATTATTTGTATGCTGTCCCGTGCAGGTGTCGACTACAACGCTCTATTTATCTAAGCTCAATTGTATATGTATACAGCAGCCAAAGAAATTTATCATGCACTTCAGTGGGTATCGCGGTGGCATTTTTGTTGCTAGAGGAATCGTGTTTTTTTGTTAGAGCCGTGATCAGGAGGGGCCGACAGCTCGTTGTAGCCAACAGACAATCAAATTTACCCGAGCATTATCAAGCGCAACGATCTACGCCAACAGACAATCAAATTTACCCGAGCATTATCAAGCACAACGATCTACGCGGAGATCTCTTAAGAGTGAATTTGTTACGGCTCACCATCGAGAAACCCGTCGAGATGAGACTCCAAATGATTTTCCACTGTGAGTACGGCATCTTGACAGAGTACGTCGAATGTATCCTGCCGCTGTTTTATGCCGGGTATTTGGTGTGGCTTTCCATCTTCCATCCGTGTCCTACTCCCCACACACACGGTCGCTAACACCAGCCACGGCGAGTTGGATTATATCCGGTGGATTTATGTTCGAAATTCCCGGGGTCATGATTCAGAGCCTGCTTTTTGGGTAGATCATTTTCATCCTGCAGCTTACTTTGGTACAATATGCGGCAAAATTGATAGAGGGATATTGTGCTGTAAGTTCTCTATTGCACTAACTTGTCTTCGTCGTATATTCGTGATAGGTTTCGCTTGTGAAACTCCATTTCAGTAAATTCATGCAACACGGGGTAAACTTCACGAAGCTCTTTTCTCCTTGCACAATCAGGCTCATAATCGGATGGGGCAAGATCCTGTTGCGTATACGCTAGTTCTCCCATTTTTTCATCGTCATAAATTTTTTTGTCTTCAAACGAGCATAAGTCCAATGATGAGATATATAAGTATCACCGAAAGAACGTGTTGTCTCAGACAACATGAATTCCGCTGAGAGATACCGCCGTCAGATGGGAAAATGATTCAGTGTTGTTGGCTCGAATGTCACTGCCATTATTTTATCGCGACTGGCACAGTGTCTCGCTTTAAAGGTGCTAAGTCATTTTCGAACTCGCAATTGAAGTTGGCACCTCGATCAACTACATCGGAGTCTCGATTAAAATTGATACTTTGCACATCATGCCTAAATGCAGATTCGGCTGCTCTCAAATACACCAATTGACATGTGTGTTGGAAATTTAAGCAATACACTTCAGGGATTTATTGTCGTTAGGATTATCTCCATTGCTCACGCTTGTGCACTTTGGTACGATGCTGAATTGTACCGCTAGTGTCAAGTTAGCTGATGAAATTTATGTTGTGTGTAGGTTGGTCCCAGCTGAACTCTGAAAAATCGCCATTTGCTGAATGATACATTATGCTCAATTGATTTGAATTCAATATCTCCATTATCTCACTATTTGACGCTCAGTAGATACTTTTGGTGTATTGTGTTACGTATACGGGTAGCCAAATTTTACCTGCTCTAGTCTCAGGTCAATTGCTTGCATATTTATTGGTCATGACACCAACTTTTCCAAAATGTTAAATCGTAAATTTGCGCTATTGCATCCACTCAAAGCGGAAGGCACTCCATAGTGCTGCAACGTGAATTGAAGTATGAAGATGATCCAAACGAATAGGCGACTTCGCAGCTGGATGGTTTGGTTCTCCAGAACAAATGCGAGTACGAAAAGAGATGACAACCCAAGTTTGCGTTTCACGACAGCGTGCATCACCACGAAAGAAATCACTTCCAAAGCGACGTATATGCAGAGATTTGCCAGTGTAGCCGTGAGTTGATGCGACGTCATGTCTCGAGTGTAGGGGAAATATTTTTGCGTCGGTAGCTCGCATAAGATCGTCAAGTAGATTCCGTAGAGAATCGGCACAGCACACTCGACGTACAGCGGCTCCAGAAAGTCACCGCCCACCAAGCAATGTACCTACATATGTGGACACTACTCAGCCACCAGTAGACATTTTGAGACCAGACTTGCACGAGCGGAAGCAGCGAACAACGGCTGCAACAACAACTAGCACTCATAGCTATAGCGGTTACGCTTTATTTCTTATCAGTGAAAGACTGCAAAAATTCTCAATAGACGGTGATAAAAAGTCATCGCCCAGCACCAACCCCATACTAAAAGTAAGTCAAATCAGTACTTGGTGTGTCCGCCCTTGCTGGCAATGACAGCATCTAGTCGGGCTGGCATTGACAGCACGCACCTACGGATCACTTGATCATCGATGCTGGACCAAATATCGAGCAACTTCACCTTCAGATCCTTGATTGAGGTCGCGGGTCGGCGGTTCAGCTCGCTCTTCATGATGGCCCAAACATTTTCGATTGGGTTGATGTCAGGACTCTGCGCAGGATGACGTAGGTCTTTCAGCTTCAGGGTCTTCAGGTACTGCAAGGTCGCTTTGGCTCGGTGAGCAGGAGCATTGTCCTGAACAAAGTCAGTAGGGCAAGGAGCCCAAGGAGTTGGCGCGTGATTGGGATTTCTTGTTGCAGCACGTGTCTGTAGTACTCACCGTCCACAGACTTCTCGCAGAAGTGCATTGTACCCACGCCGGCCGCGCTGATGGAAGACCAGACCATGAGCGACTTACGGCTGGACTTGAACGTGGGTACAACACACTTGTCGTTGAACGCCTCGTGCGTACGGCGCCACACGGAGACACGTCCGGTGGTACCGTGAAGTTCTACGGAAGACTCGTCCGTGAAAAGCACTTTCTTCCAGTCGTCTTCCTCGAGATCAGCGAGACGCTTAGCATACGCCAGTCGCTGCTTGCGGTGTTTTTTCGAGAGATAAGGCTTCTTTCTAGCAGAGCGGCCATTGAGCCCGACATTATTCAGTCGGTTGCGGATAACCTGCGGCGAGATCGTGCGCCCAAGATCCTGGATACAGCAGCCGCAAGCACGGCAGCGCTGACAAAGCGATTAGCTTCGGTCGCGCGGATGACGCGGCGATCTTCGCGAGTAGACGTATGACGAGGCCGGCCTTGTCGTGTGGTGACTACGCAGTGCCCATTCTGCTTGTAGTGAGCGACGATGTCTCGCACAGATGTCCGAGGAACTTCAACTTCGCTGGAAATTTTCGAGAAGCTGTAGCCCTTCTTCCACTTGCTGACACAAAGACAACGAATTTGGTGCGAGTGCTGACGACGGACAGGGGCCATGGCGGAAGATTGGGTGCTGGTGAGCTGGCAAATGCGATAATGAACTTGCTAGACAGCCTTCTCCTTCATGTTTCGCGCCATTGCCGCAGTTCGCGACAAACTGCAGGTTGAGTTAGTGCAACAATGTGGCTACAATCCTAATGACATACAATTTCTAGTATAATTGTCAAGAGAGCGGTCGGTGGGCGCTCACTATATTTGCACCTTGTTTTGGTTTAATGCTGATTGGCGGAATGCTAGCGCACATACGTTTGATTGGCGGCATTGTTTCGCCAGCGGGTTCGCTTGCGCATTCGACAGTGTGCTCAGTTTGGTCAGATGATGGTTGGTTATGGAGCTATCGTCGCACATATATGTTGAAGTTGCCTGGGCGGTGACTTTCTGGAGCCGCTGTACTCAACTAAAACAAGATATTCGCAGTGAAATAGTAGTCTGAGAGTATTTTCCACGATTTCCACTTGCTGTGTTTCTCGTGTTGACACGTGACACGACGGTTTATCGGTCATATCGTTAAGGTTCCCACAAGATCCTCTACTTGACATAGCAGAACCACGAGATTGCCTTTGATCTGGCGGTCGAAGCGGACGCTTCGAGAGTTGCAAATGTTACTTGGTGGGCAGCGAGCTTATCGAGCACTCGAGAATGGCTAGTTCTAATAGCTCTGCTTGAATGTTTAAGGGGTGAGCGCACTCGAATTAGTTTGCCTTCTTTCGTTCGAAACATCCGAAGCTGCTGGCAGGTAGTCAACGCCATAGATATAAGGTCGGTAGATGAGTTTTTAGTGTCCGTTGTTGGATTCGACAGCAATGACTGTTGCTGTTTGATATCACTAGTGTGGATTTCTAGGTCCCGAAAATTTAGAACAGCATGTATGGCATTAAGCCCGATGATCACCATTGTTGCCCACTTAGAGTTTGCAGCGTTCATACACGTAGCAACGTAAGCGCGTTAAAAACCTCCACCGAAAAAACCGCGACAACAGGTACATATTCTTCTAGATGTGAGCAAGCCCAGGCCACAACGTTTTCATTACGAGTTTCATGAACGGAAGCATCAGTGCCAGCGCAGCGTGATTTCCAGAGCTTACTTCAAAGTATAAACCAGTAAAAGCTGGGTAAATCGTAACGAGCATCACTTGAGCTCCATCACGTAAAGCTGTAACTTTAATTCGCGACCCAAGGTCGGATTTTCTTCAAACGCCTTACGCCCAATGACAGCGTATAAGACGCAAACGTAAAGAATGAAGCAAGGCCCAACCCCCAAGACAATGCCGAACGGAACGGGGAAGATCAAAGGCTCGCGATCGTCATAATTGTTAGGACGTAAACAGCCATCGTCACGATCGCAATACCTAGACACCGCATCATCGAAACCTTTAAATCATTCACCAAATTCTTCACCTGGTACGTTAAGCCCAGGGTGATGATGACACCACTCACGTAAAAGCGAATCCAAAACATGTAGTTCGCTTTCCAGCCCAGGTCTGGATTACTTAAAGGGATGCACTCGAGCAACACCGTCGCCAATAGTGGAGGCAGCGGTGTCAATAGGCAAACCACAACAGCTCGTGTTACAGATGTCTTCTCGCAGTAGCACTGAAATGCTTGCAATCTCTCGACCGAGTACATTCCGCGCTGACTGATCTGAAGTTTGTTGTAGCGATCAGCAAAACGCCGGCAAACGCCCATAATTCGCTTGAATTGAGATGGAACTGGGAGAGCACCAAGTTCACTATTACTTTCAAGAATTGTGGTCCGCGGTCCCTCCATCGGCGTTGGAGCCACTTGCGCACATTTCTTGAGAGACATCGGCATTATCAACAACTCTGATCTCGGACGACAATTTCCTTATCGTAGCTAATAAAAAGAGCATGAACACCCCGCTGAATTTAGCTCGGACAAATATGTAAACAACCTCGTTGTGCTGAGGCGTATCGGGTTTACAAGCACTCGACAAAACGTGCTCTGCAGTTTCGATTGACAGAGCAGTACTAGTATAGATATGCTGATCTGATGAGCGCACTTGCAGACAGAGATCCATACACTCTGTCAGTGCCAGATATAAGTGTTGGCTCCAAAATCGAGACGTACCGAAATGCTGCAAGGTAAAACCATGCTGTACATGTACACAATCGAAACCAATAAATGCTCTTGCACAGTACAGATGTGGTTTTCAGGACAAATGCCACTTGGCACAAGGACGAAAACCCGAGTCGACGCTTGAGTAATATATGAAGCAGCCCAAGAGACAATATTTCGATTAAGCCGTACATCGCAAGTGTAATTAGAGTCGCTGCGATTTTAATGGCCGTCAGAGACTTTGCGTGAGGGTAGTAAATTGCACTGGGGAGGTGAAAAGTATCAACAGATAAATTCCGTGGATGAGCGGAACGTTGCATTCGATGTACTCGATCAGCGTTAGGTATTCGCTGTCGAAGGGTGCTTGCAGCGTGTCCTGAACATAATTTCTCCTTGTTTCTTCAATTGCAATTGAGATCTATCCGCCGGACTGGAAGTAAGAAATGCAGGAAGAGTACTGATATGCTGTCGGTATTGTTGCACACTGGTAAGGAACATGAGCTTGTGCTAGGGTGACAACTAACCAGCCGAACCGGCCTTTTCGGTGGAGGTTTTGTTTAAAACGGTTCGCTTGCGCTGCATTAGGTGGTTGCTCATCGGACTTCCTTCTGTTGAGGTTCTCTGTTGCTAACGATGTCATAATTTGTCCCATTGAAGCTGATCGCAAACCGAGCCAACCTTTTAGGGTGAGCGGCACTGACTTTGATTGAGTTGAGTTCGTTAAGAAACTACTGGTTGTCTTTGAAACGCGTAGGAGTATTGGGGCATCCGTGCGAAAGCTCTGTAAAGGTGCATCACGCGTGTTGTTGTCTTCAAAATCCATTCGTAGCTTCACCGGTATCTCTTCCAAGAAGTTGGTGGCATTTTATCACCTTCATTAACCTGGGGACTGACTTTTGTTTGTGAGTAGATCAGGCGAACTGCAAGTACGATCAGGACAGCATCAGCTACAAAGATCAGCGGATAATGACCCCGGACGTCGTAGTTTGCATACAAATTGGCATGTATAGTGTGTTGAATACTTCGACTAAGAACACCACAACCGTTGTCATGCTTTCATTCAAATGTGCCGACACAGAAGCGATTTCCAGCCTCATCGCGAAATTAATGAGATGAAGGGTGCAGATGAGCAGACTCTGAATAATTCCCAAAGATTTGTTTTGGTGAAGAAGCCTAAACACGGGGAGTCCGATCACGAGAACAGTGAAAACAAAAACTTCCTCACAAACACGCCCATCGTGATGATAATGCTAAACGGGATCGGAAACACCCACGCACTTGCAAGGAGCAACTCGAAAAGAATGAAGAAGCACGATGCCCACGATGCGATGACTACGGTTTTCTTGTGCGTGATGGTCCCCGGAATGATCATAGGGATCCTTTGCAGGACTCCACCAAGTGCGATGAAGAAGAGCTGCCAGTAGAGTCTAAGGTCATCTCTGTTCAGGTAAAAATTCACAAGCACCATTCAAGTGTGGTGTAGAGGAGAAAAAATTAACAAGGTAATATCGAAGTGCCCCTGTATGAGCTCGTGTTGCTCACTACTTCCCGCCACGTAAAAATACATGTATAGAAGTAGATAATACGTTGCACCCATTATATTCTTTCCTATTTTGTCGCTAGCCAGTCTTTATTACTCGACCCGTATTTAATCAACTGCATTCACTATCAATGGGCGCTTTGTTTCTATCCGTTAACACGTAGAACAGCGGCATCATGGTATCGGAGTCAGATTGGACATCAAGGTGAATAATTTGAGGAATGACTACTAGTCCTACGCTGCTTTCCCCTAAAATGTCGTCGGATGGCTGGTAAACCAACTACGGAGTTTGGTTTGTAGCTATTTTCACTTCTAGGAGGTCTCGAAGAAATAGTTATTGAACCGCGAACCATCTCGAGTTTTGGAGTGCGCACTTCCACCACGAGTAGAGGTTTGATTCAGCTCTACATTCGGTGGGAGTGCAGCAGGAGGTACGGGTACGGGGAGTTCAGTTGGTCTTGAGAAAGACCGTGAGGCGTATGAACGTCAGGAGGGTGCATTGACCCTTCATCAAAGCTGCTATCACCTTTATTTATCACCCACGCGAAATGAGTATCGAGGCAATAAAGCGAAAGCAGGGCGGTGGAGGCGACGGTGGATACGACGCAGAATACGCCTCAACCCCAGTCAGCAGCGACAGTAGCCTCGACAATGCCAGTTCCCCATTCCTGCTTTTACTGGCACCAGCCCAACCACTCAGTGCTTTTGTGTCCATTATTTGAGAGGCCTTGCAGGCGCAAAACTTGACGTTCGACGAATTTGAATTTCAAGGTACCAACAATACTCACCTCACCTACTGTGTCAAAGAGCTCGCCCGTGCGATCATCGTGCTGCATTTCATGAGCATTTGACTCGGTTGTGCCCAATGCGTGAGAACGACCAAAGGCTGGAAAGAAAATGCTCAAGGTTTTAAAATCGAGCGTTGCATGGCTCGTGAAAACAATCAGGAAGAACAAGGCGGTGTTCCAAATAACGAAGATGTCACCCTTGGCATGGACAGAAAAAACAGACCACAACCACGGAAGCTGCGCATGCCAGCGACTCTATCAAAAACGAGCGATCCTCTGGGAATTTTGTCTCGTAGCAGCGTCTCGATAGTACGAGTCTCATCTGCAAAAAGCGAGCCAAAGAACAACGAGTGCACGGGATCAAACCCTTTTCTCTGCACTAACTCCGCTGTGTGCTCCAGTAGTTGCCTGAGATGTCGACAATTTTCTCTGCTGACGGGGGCGCTTTCGCGTAGCTACTCTGCTTCATCCTCCTCATCCTCGTCTTTGCCTCCCTAGGCCCATATTCCCAGATGCGAACTCGAGCACTTCCTCGAAAGCTCCAGTCTCAAGTCCAGTCCGTGCACCTCCACTTTGAGACTTATCGCTTCTTGTGGGTCGAGTTTTCCAGTCGGAGGTGATACCGTGATAGCAGCGCGTGATGTCGAATAGGCAGTTTGACTGCTGACTTGGTTGTTGGCGTCCAGCACCTCGATATTGAATCGCCCAAGTCCCTGAGTTGCGCACATCCACAAATCGCTTTGTTAGCTTGGCTAGAAACACGAGCCCCATTTCAGAGAGCCATCACTTCCAGCAGAGGCCATGCACTGCGTGCAATCAACGGAACTTCGATCGCCGATCCATCTCTGAGCTGCAATAAAAAATTGCGTCGTGAACAATTCTTGGGGTCGTGTCCGCTCGATCTCCTCGTCCGAAGTGTTCAACGTCAGCATTTTCTGGTTGTTGGAACGCAACTTCGAACTTGACATTTGAGTCTTGGAGGCAGAGTGACGGTCCGAGAGAGGTGAGATTTCGACAGCAGCAAGCATGTCCCGGTGGTGCCAACAGAAAACACAGCACTCGATCGATTGCATTGCCAACGTTTAACGTTGCGATGTAGCACGATCCCCGTTCAAAAGCTGCGAATTCAATTGCCGACGGTGCCACTTGCAGTACCGACTCTCTTTTATTGGCTCGAAGGCCGAAAAGAGTCGACGGCGGCTCAACCACGACAACGTCGACTGAAGACTGAAAAGCGATCTGGAGCATCGATACCTTTGCATTTTCGTTATGCCTCTTGAATATCCCTTGTCGACTACAGAGCGTCGCGGTTGTTTACTTGCGGACACGGCAATGGAGCGTATTGATCTGCGTCGATCATCAAGAAGCATATTAGTACGTTTGGACCAAACTTGTTGCGAGCGATGCCAAATAGGAATTCGTACCCAGTTGATTTCCTCCTTGGCCGCAGCCTCAACTTTTGTGTAAGTTCATCGACCTCCTTTCTGCGCGTCTCCAGCTCTTCCTCCAGTGACTGGACCGACCGTTGCTGATATCGCTCTTGCTCTGCTTCGAGCTCCTGCAGGTGTGCTAGCTCCGCCTGCAGTTCCTGGGTCTGCATACATTTTCGGCGCGCTTCCTCCTTTAAAACGTTCAAATGACATGTGAGCGTGAATAGCATTTTTGCACCGCATGTCGTTCCACTTGCCTTTTGCGCTTGCGGTAACGACGCGAAGCTGTCTGCATCTGCAGCCTGCGGCGAAGATCATCAAACTGGGCGTCGTCCAATTCGTGAATGGCTTTTCCAGTCAGGATGTGCGAGGCAGGCGCCGCGGGTGGCATACCGTCTCGTAACTGTGGTGTTCCTGAGGCCGGGGATGGAACTAAGATGGCTGAGGTGCTTGGAGCTGGTGCTTGGTCAAGTGCGGCTGTGGATGGTGCAGGGACAATAATAATTTCGTCCTCATCACGGAATTGTGGGCCCCCAGCGAGCCTAAAACGAACGATGCAAGCACGGTTAGCAAGGGTGTAGTACATGTATTCAAGGCAGGAAGAATTATTACGGAAGAGGTTGATATATCGGAAGTGAATTTACGTCATCCATCGTAGCTGCGTTTGCGAGTGATATTAGCGAACCTGACCTACAAGTGCGAGGTAGCATGTCAAGGCAACAAAACATAGTTAGCTGGAAGTTCTAGGCTTACCCACACATCTTGTACTGCAGTAGCAAAATTGCTACTGCCTGCTTGAGCAAAAATAAATCACAAAGGTTAGCGATGATGCACTTTTTGTCGGGTACCGTATCTGGCGAGCAACGTTTCCTCCTGGACATACAACATGCTGTTGTTCTTGTCGCGCTTCTTGCACTGCTGGTTTCAATTCATATTCGTCATTTGAAGGTGTGGCCCCGCTTCTCGATTGATCTCTTTGTCGCGTTCTCGGGCGTCTTCATTGAAACTCATGGTGTCACCGTTTCCGTTGTCAGTGTCTTCAGCGGAGCTGAGGGCGATGATTTGTGATTGGCGATATCGCTGTTGCTGTTTCTCAACAAAGCACTTGTCGACGCGGTCTCCGTTAAGCTGCTATTGGAGTCTTCGGTTGCTAACAACTTCAAAATCTCTTCCATCATCAGTTGGTTGTTGATATGGTTGTCAAAAAGGGTTAACGGTTGGGACATACTGCCAGTTAATGAATGACTTCGGCGAGAATGGGGCGGACATGGAGTTGGCCGTGGCAAATGGAAAGTGGACGATACGCAGCATGGAATCTGCGATGCCTTCCCCTGGAATGTTGGTAAATTGTTTTGTCGCTGAAGAGTGAATCTGACAACATTGATTGTCAATCAGTTCGTTAAGTGTTGGACAAGGTGATTGTTAAAAGTTGGACAAGGCGACTTCCTTGCGAATACTATTAGCACGTACGAACACGGGGCACTCCAGTTCTTGAATTTAATGGCTGGCGGTATGAATGTGTGTGGAGCCGGAAACTTGGCGGTATTTTCACTTTTGGAGGCGATTGCTTATCAGATTGATCTGCATGGTACACAGTATATCGTTCGGTTTGTTACCTTCGTCAGCACGAATAAATATCACACAAAATAAAAGCACTACCCAGTCGTGTTCTTCCTTCGCCGCAGCCTCTACCTGCTCGGAGAGCGCTTCAACCTCTTTCTTTCGCGCTTTTAGCTCCTGCTGCAGCGATTCAACAGACCGCTGCTGATGGTGCGTGAGCTCTGCTTCCAATTCTTGCAGATGAGCTAGTTCTGCCTGAAGGTCCTGCAGCTGCCGTTTCCGCTGGGAAGCTTCTTCCTGAAAGCCGCAACGCAAACACGTTGATAAAAAATACCGAATACTTTGTAACACATCCCGACTTCTCTTGCAGGTTCACCTACCTTTTTGCGCTTGCGATAGCGCCGCGAGGCTGTCTGCATCTGCAGTTTGCGACGAAATCCATCAAATTCAGCATCGTCCATGACGTGTAAGTTCTGACCAGTTGTAGCAGTTGACGTTGAAGTCATCCCATCTTACACCGAAGTCATTCCATCTGCCGGGTGTGACAATGATATTCCGTCAGGAAGTTGTGGCGATGTCCATGTTGACGGCGTGGCAGCCACAGTAGAAACCGCGTCCTCGCCCACAGCGTCTCTGGTAGCCAAAAAGACGAGAACAACACCGTCAACCAGCAAGAAAACGCTTGGACTCTTACAAAGTCTCTGCTTACTCGCGAGATGGCGCCCACAGAGCGGAGTCGGTCTCGCTCAGTAGCCCATCTCGCTCTGGTGCAGCTTTCGACGCTGGACTCGAATCTTCCGCAATAGGTCTGCACATATCAACACGACAAAACACGACAAAAGGAGGCGATGAGGCCAACAAAACGTCAGTTGGCCGCCCCACTCAACATCACTTTCAAGCTGGTCCCAACACAATGAATGGTGCAGCTAGACTAGAGAGAGAGAGCTAGACATTCGCCTACATTGCAGCGGGTTTCTGCTCTTCCCAGTCTCCGGTCTGCAGTTGCAGCTGCTCCTGCTCCTCTGCAGTATTGTCCACTTTGCCGTCCTTCACTGCAGGTCGATCGCTCTCTTTCTGTCGTCCGACGTCCTTCTCCTTGTTGCCGTCCGCCATTGCGCCGTCCTCGCAGCTGCTCGGACCGTCCGCCTCGCCGTCCACCGCCAGCAGCTGCAGCAGCTCCTGCATCATGCGCCGGTCGCCTGCACTCGATCCAAAGAGCGAACTGCTGCCGTCAGACCCGTGCCACGCCATCGCCGTCCACTTGTTCAATACTCGCTGCGTCCTCCGCTGGCTGGACCGAGTCAACGAGATTCCCAAACGTGTATCTGCGACGTGTGACGCAGACCCTGCTCGCACCACGACGTGCGTACTTCTATGTACGTACACGTGCGTCCGTACATCAGCTTGGCCTATTGTCACATTTCACGTTGGCTATTGTGACATTTGCGGCAAATATGTCGGCAGCGATCGAGCAGCGCAACCAGGACGCGACCGTGTACGTGGGCAATCTGGACGACCGCGTGAGCGAGGAGCTGCTGTGGGAGCTCATGCTGCAGGCGGGCAGCGTGTGCAACGTGCACATGCCGCGGGACAAGGTGACGGGCAGCCACCAGAACTATGGCTTTGTGGAGTTCCGGGCCGAGGAGTGCGCCGAATACGCCGTCAAAGTGCTCAATATGGTGCAACTGTTCGGACGGGCCGTCAAGGTGAAGAAGGCGAGTCACGACAAGAAGAATTTGGACGTGGGCGCCAACCTCTTTCTGGGGAATTTGGACCCGGAGGTGGACGAGAAACTGCTCTACGACACATTCTCGGCCTTCGGGGGCATCATCGACACGCCCAAAGTGATGCGCGACCCGGACACGAAAACGTCCCGCGGCTTTGGCTTCGTGAGCTTCGACTCGTTTGAAGCCGCCGACTTGGCCATCGAGTGCATGAACGGCCAGTACCTGTGCAACCGCCAGGTCGTGGTGCAATACGCCTACAAGAAGGACAGCCACAACGAGCGCCACGGCTCCGAGGCCGAGAGGCTGCTCGCGCAGCGCAACCCGAACAAGCTCAAGCCGCACACGCTGTTCGCCTTTGGCGCTGGAGGAGCTCCGCTCTCACTGGCACTGGCGTGGCCCCGCCACCGCCGCCCATGGCCAGCGGAGGATACTTGGGGATGCCTCAGAGCATGGGCATGGGGATGATGGTGCCGCCACCACCACCACCGTCCCCGGCACGACAAATGTAGAGCTGCTACGAACCACACGGTAAGAGAGGAGAGGGCAAGGAGGTTAACCAGCAGCTAATGCATGCATGGAATTGGCAGATGGAGCGATGCAGTCGCGATGAGAACGGCAATCACTCGTCACGTCTTGGCTTCTTGGAGAGGTTTTTTGCTGCATTGAATTTTGACTGATTTAGGTGGCGAGCGTGTGGTAACTGGAGCCCCATGCACCGATGACGGTGTGCCGAGTTCCTTCGTGAGTACGAAGTGCTTTGGTGCGGGCATGAAAGACTCGTCAGTTGTGCCTCCAATTGCTGATCAGCGCCTCCAGCTTGGACAGTTCTACCTCGACGGAGAGCGACCAGTCAATTGGTGCGACTGGTGCTGGTCTCTTGCCTTGCACAGCTACAGCATGCTGCAGACTCGTTCTTGTCAACAAGACATCGTACAGTTGCTATTGGGGTTTCACGGGTTTTGCTGTTGGGGTTTCCGTGTGGTGCATGCTTTAAGTGACCATGGTTCGCTCAAGAAAGATACGTGAGGTGCGCAAACTAAAGCGAACAAGATGCAAACGCAGAGCATTAGTCATGCTGCTTAGCTTAGCTGATACGGGAAGTCACAACCTCTTTATTAACTTGGTATTCCTTCAGGGCCTGACACTTGGACAGTCAATCTTGTTGACCTCTTACATGGGCGTCGCCATGTTGCTGGCTTTCGAGTTTTGGGGCGGCATCGCTTGCCGTCTCTTGTGGTTCACGCACTCAAACTTTAGTTTTAATACGAAGCCGCCGATCGCCACGACGGCGATCACGAGCCCACAATAACGCTATGTGGGGAGCCTGATACAACTTCGGCATCTTCTAAGCGGTTAACCATGCAGAATCCTTATATCTGTAAATGTTCAGGTAAACAGATATTGGCACTGCTGTCACAGACTTCAACTGGCTCCGCATCTAACGAAGCATGACTCGTCCAAAGCAGTGAGAGCACGGGTTGTATTACTGCAGGTTAGTGATACCTTTTAAGGAAATCATCTCCCAACTTTGCCTTAGGGTGATATTTCATTACTGCTGCAGTCGCCATTGATACAATCGACTGCCTACTTCTTGTCATCACCATGTTCAGGTGCCAGCTCACCTAGTAAACGACAATCTTCTGCTGACAAACACAAGCAAGCAAATGAAATTGGAGGGCTATCGACGGCGAAGCTTCGCAACATATTCAGCTAGTCCGACCACATTGATCCCTACAATAACAGCTCCCTCCGAGTGACCACAGAGTGTCAAAGCACTAGAATCACCGCACGTAGAATACCGTTTCCAGAGGAAGAAATCACCCATGACAACAGTCGCAATAGCGATGATGTTGAAATAGCTGATAAATTTGTGATTGACGCTGCAAGAAACCCACTCGTAAGAATTGAGATAATCGGAAGGAGGGTAGCAGCTTCCGCGTGTTATCATCGTACACCATTCCCTCAGGAATATCCTTAATCGTTACAACGGCTGTGCTGACTGCGTTGCTGGCGAAAATGGTAGCCCATAGCGCCACAGATTTGTCACGTCGAGATGCTACACCAAATGCTGCACCAGCTGCTGTGGAGAGAATAACAAGCAACGCATCCAGGTTTGAAGTCGGAAACACGTTATTGTCAGAGTTCATGGCACGGCCGAGTAAAGTGGGTGGTGGATGGACACTAATATGCTCGTGGGATTGATCCTGAGCAGTTAACGTCTTGAAGGTCCCTCTTGTGGTTGTCGTCAAAATGCTGCAGGTGGAGATCCTTGAGAGCCACGCCCCTGCGCTTTTGAATGATTACCAACCGGTGAAGCTTTGCTTGCACCTCTCCTTCCGCTGATGACTTTGGAGACGCTCATAATATGAAGTATGAGGATATTATCCTCTCATGGTGTACTCGTGATCACGTAGTTGCTTGTTATCGCTTTTCATAGTGATTTGGTTCCTCATCGGCGATCGAGTCGTCAAATTATTCAGTGGTTCAAAACTTAATGTAACTTAATGTAGTCGACCTCGAGCCGGTAAACAGCATCGCCGCATTTTAGGTAGTTGTTGTGGGAACAGCAGGTCATATTGGTTGAATGAGATTTAGTCAGAAGATGATATTGGCAACAGGTTATCCTTGCGCGGTAATACTACGTAGTACTGGACAGAGAACAGAGACCTCGATGTTTTGCTTCCCCCTCTGGACTGCTCGTTACGTGGTATTTCATGACGCGGCAGGACTTCGCTCGAACAAAAGAATATTGGGATTGATGTACACGCTGAGAGATTGAAGCCCGCGCAACCTCATGTTAGCTCCTTCGAGAAGATGACCTGGCCTGTAGAGCGCCTCAGCTTGCTCGGTTCCACTGATACACACGCCAGCCCGAGCTCAACCATTTGACTGCAGACACGCCGCCGAGAAATCGACACAATTTTCCCCCGCAGCCACATTCTAAAGATGTCATGGTGCGGTCGTCGATGCCGAAGTCGACTTCAAGTCAACATTATTTTTCAACGACTCGGTGTTGGCCGACGCAAGACTCGCCGTTTTCTCGTGGTTGCTTGTTGGGTGAGCTGTGACCTCGACGTCGCCGGTGCAGTCGGCGTGCCGACTGCACCGCTACCTTGACCGTGCTCACCTGAAGCGGAATTCTCCATTCATTGTGCTAAGGGGTGTCGTCTCATCAAGTCCGACAACGAGGCACCCGTAGCGAAGCCACCCCGGCACAGGAATGGCTGTCGAGGGTTTCCTTGTCGATGCTGAAAGTGGCGCTCATTTCATCGGACGCGCTGTAGCTTCCAACCTCTTAGTGCTTAGTGACATTCGACTGGGTCCCGCACTCGAAATCCGCGAATTCTTCCTGGATAAGGAACGGGGAGTTGTCGAGACGTTCTACATGACTGTCATGTAGTCGGTCGTGCATACCGACCCGATGTCGCTGTTGAGGTCCGTGCAAATAATACGGCGAACCGGAACATGTAGACCCGGAAGTAGGAAAGGAACCCATGAACGATCTCATTTCGTCCGACAACTTCCCGAGCTGCCGCTAGTGCTACCGGTATACTATCTCCAGATGAGTCGTGAGGCAAAAGCGCTGTAGAATCAAGCTCGTACGTGGAAGTGAGAATGCATGGACAGATGAGAGAAGACCAGAGAAAGAAAAGACCAGTGGAGGTGAGCGTAAAAGCCAACTAAACTTTATCAAAGCCGGGGTGTCGTTAGCGCATCCTTTATTCCTCGGTCGAAACGATTTTGCACTCGGGAGTAATCCGAGCTCGATGGAACACACGAGCCACGTCCTCGAGACTGCCTAGCAACTGTAGCATCGGCGTCAGCATATCTGATCTCGACTCCATCCTCACTACACGTCCGTGGTCACTGTCCCAGTCAAAGTGGACTGAGCCACGCATGACAAGTTGCTTGTTCAGCATCTTCGACGCAAGTGAAGGCCGCTCCACATCCTCCTCTTCATCGGTAACCAGGTGAGGGAACAAGTACCGCAGTGTTTTTCCGGCGATCGTTAGACTGGTCGTGGTTGTAGCGATCAGTGAGCCGCTAGGACCCTTCTCCAGTCGCTCCAACTGGACGTGCACGTCTTGATGGTAAAGTGTGAGCAGCCTCCAGTTCTCAAAAATCGCGTCTGCGCCACGAAGGTTGCCATCCGTCACGTCCGACGCCATTGTCTCTCTCAAAAGTCTAACTGCGCGAGCGAATGCGTTGGACCGAGAGTCCCTGTAGATACGTCGGCAGATGACTCGGTCACCATCGTCGGCATCATGTAGCCGTATCGAAAGAGCCGAAAGTACTCGGCCGCGACTTTCCAGGCATTTGCATTGGTTGGGGTGCACGAGACGATACTCTGCTTCTGAAGCTCCAACTTGTAGACCTCTGCCTTCAGCTGGTTAATGCCCTCCTCCAGATCCACAGCGTGCTTGCGTTGTCTGTCCCTGTACCGAGCTTGGTTGATTCTGCAGCGCTCTCGCCGATTGTTAGACAGTTGTGGAGCATTGGCACCCCGGTGTTCGTCGTCCTGTGCCAAAGACTTGCGCGGTCGTCCGCGCTTCCTGACCAATTGGTGGGGCTCTGCAACGGCATCAACAGGAGGCGGTCGCTTCATGCCTACTAAGCTTTTTTGACCCAGTCGATTGTTTTCTTTCGTCGACAGGACGTCCGTGATGAATCCCAGGGATTTACGACTTGGAGTAGTCTCCACTGTCCTGGGTGACTCGGAGACGGTGCGTGTGGACTCGATCGTGTTATGCCGCTCGGTGGGAAATTCGTAGCGTCTGTAGTGGGCACTAACACGTTCTACGACGCCTCCGATGATGACATCGCTGAGCGAGTGGCAGTTAGGCGGATAGAGAGAGCTGGTGGCCATTATCGGAGACTTGTGTGGTCGGTGGCGGATTTCAAAGTGGCGAGTCACAAAGTCTGTTTGCAAGCGACTCTGCCTTTGCATGGAGCGTCAAACTTTGACCATCAACGATCGTGTTCAATATGACTGTATGGCGTTCGTAAACACCGATCGCGTGCATAAGTTGATGCGATGCGAAGTGTATGCAGCGCTTTTTCTGCCTCCGATTGAGTCACGTCTTGGCCGTATGAGTCACGCAGCGCGCTCAACCAGCATCAATTGCCCTATGATGGCTGTCTAACCTACTGCCATGCCTGGCTGTGGTAGATGCACTTCGCTTCCACTTGCATTCGAGCGGCAGCATTGTACACGCAGAGGAGGATTTCGTGAACCTACCTCTTTAGTCGACATTAACGGCGAAAAGAATGCGGTACGCGATCAGCGCATACAGCTGTATCCATGTGCTGAGCGCGTGCAAATCGCCTCACGATGGCGTGAGTTCGCGGGCAGCGCGGATCGCCATCCGTGATGGCGGTTCGTATCAATGATGTCGTAACGCATCGTTGTCCTTCTGCAAATCCACGCTGACAAACCGGAATAACGCGATGCATGATTTATTGGTGACGGAGCCGAACTCATGGACCGAGAGTGTTGTGAAGGCATTTTTCCTACTTACCAAAGCCCTTCTTGCTTAGGAAAGTAGGTAAATGATCTACTCCTTTGCCACAAGCCACAAATTCCCTCGTGAACGTTGGCGTTCCCGAGGTGAGAATTCTATCAAGCATACAAGCATTGTCCTCCAGACTGGCGAAAGCATCAGAACCGATTAAAACACGTTGAGTATGAGTCTCAACAAGCGATGAGTGGGATGAAAGTAGATCCATCAATTCCATCCGGTCATGAATACGGGACGTTTGTTTGTAAACAAGTTGATGGGATGCTTGCATGCACATACGGTACGACGCGGCTTATGTGGACTGAGCAGCTCCAATGAAACAAGTTTATGGGATGCTTGTCCATACGTTGTCTGGGCGGTCTGAGCAGCTTCGAAGTCACCCTGACGAACTTACCAGTGTCGACGTGCATATGGCGTGCATTTTAACCCTTTTGAAGACCAAAGTCGCGCCAAATAGTGTTGAGACGTACGCATGGATAGCCCACGTGTTTGACAGTGAAAACCTCTCCCACTTGCTCTTGCTGTATCATTCAAAAATACCTTCCCACTTGCTCTTGGTGCATCATTCACGACCCTCCTTCTTGTTCACTATTGGGTTATGCTGATATGCTTTGCTGTGTGCATTTTGGTGCTGTTCAAGTTGTTCTTCATGAAAATCGTAGACCAAGAAAGGAAGCATCGCACGCACGCTTTCCTAGCCGATACATGCATAATGGATCCCCTGTGTTAACTCCTTGTGGTATTCTGACGATTTGGTGCTGACGAATGACAGATCGAGCGGTTTAACTATTGGCGACCACCTCGTTCGTGCGTTGGCAAAACTGAGGACTTGTCAGTCGTCGCGT